>JAWNKV010000714.1:0-39095 GCA_035041805.1 Amiota mariae
TTCAAGTCTAACCGTCCTTAAGAGTGTAGAATATATTTGAAAGTGCTATAAAAAATTTAACCTTTTGTTTAACAATTTTTTTGTTTTCGTATTATTCTTTTAAGATGTAAATTGTAGTATACTTTTAGGCTATTAAATATGCACATAATTTTATATTTTAAGCAAAAAATCTTTCTAATAAGAACTTTCATTTGGATCCCGGTTTGTTTGGGGGTACCCCTTCCTCGAGGGTTTTTAAATTTGAATGGTTTGTGGATATGGGTCAGAGACTTATAGTGTCCAAAGTTCAGTTCGATGCGTCAAAAAACAAAAAACTGTTTCAAATAAGAACATTAATTTAAAAAGGGGTTTGTATGGGAGGTAACACGCCAAGTGGTCCGATTCGGCTGATTACCGAACTTGATCGGTGTTTGGTAAAAAGAAACATATGTACAAAATTTCAAAAACTGAAGGACTAGGAGTGCGAACAGACGGACATGGCTAAATCAACTCGTCTCATCGAACTGATCACAAATATATATACTTTATGTGGTCTACGGTGTCTCCTTCTGTGTGTTCCAAACTTCATGACAAACTTATAATACTATTCACTCCCGTGAAGAGTATAAAAAACGAAAAAACGCTATTTTCAACTTGAACAAAATTATACGACACTTTTTTGTTCCCTGCCACCAACTAAATAAAACATAAGGGTATTGAATTCATTTTTTTAAGTAACATTAAATTGGGCAGCCTTTCGCTTTTCCCAACTCAAATAACCTCTTTCTCATGGAGTTAATTGCGCTAAAATGGTCATATGACTGACTTACAGGCGAGGTGGCTACAAGACGCTGATGAGTTACTCGCAAGGTTTATAATTCGACATTTATCACATGCAGACAGCTTCGGTTTTTGACCAGTACTTCGCTTTTTACCGTAATTTTCATTTCTTTCAGAAAATTGGTTACTACACAAAGAGTTCGACAAATTAATTTTGAAATTCGGTGAATATTGTAACCAGAGTTGATATAGACAATAATTTTGCGTTTTTCTTCATCAGACAAAAGCTTCCCACGTGGCATTTTAAATATGTAAATCACTTTTAAATGCAATTTTTAGAATGTGTCGTGTAATTATGTTCAGACTGCAACTAGGCAGAAAAACAACTATCACAACAAAAACTAACGGTATATTTACAGTTTTGTCTAAAAATAGAATGCCGATGTTACCTATCAAACATTACCCTTTACACTTTCATTCTATGTTTTAGTTGAATCCGATATGTAAACAATTTTCGATTGGCGAGTATGAAAAGTAAATTTTTAAAAGTGTCGTATAATTATATTAAGCACCTTATATCCCGTTACCCAAAAGCCGTAGCGCTAATTTATTTATTCTGAAAATATAGGATGTGGTAATTCCTGTAAGATATATTTTATAATTGCGCGCTTTCAAGGGGGAGGGACGTTCAAAAAGGTAACAGAAATTGAGAAAATTCTTTTTATTTTTAAGCGTATTGCTTGAGAACGGCATGCTCTATTTGGCCGTTGTGTTCGTTATAGGCCAATTAGAAAAATCCACCGGAAAAGTTTGAAGTTTTGACTTTTTGTATTAAAATCTGAAGAAATATGAAAGTAAAGTTTATCGTGTTTTCGCAGCTAGAAATGGAATTACCTTGATAGGATAGTGTGATAAGAACCGGATCGTGCTACAAATAAGCAGAGAACGTTGAAAGCCAATCCCATTAGGATTTTTAAAAAAATTTTTTTTTTTTATTAATGTTTAATATATTAACAATTACGGTAGTGTAACGATACTACCTGCCCCGAATTTTTTTAATGTTGTTTAAATATCATTGTCTTCACGTTTTTTTAAGAAAAAAAAAAAACTCACTCTGAACGAGAATAGTTGCAAAAAACAAACAAAAAATATAAATAAAGACTAACTAATTTAGAAGGTTGGTGGATATGAGTCAAGCACTTATAGTGTCAAAATTTCAAGTCACAAAACGTGCGATATTGGTTTCTCGCTCTAGATTGTTATTATTTTCATGTGGATTCGTTCGTACGTACATAATCGCCTTCAAAAATATTCTCGTTCTCTCATTCCACAATTTCGCTGTGTAAGCCAGTGAACCGTATGGTTTTTCAATGCGTGTTGTTGTTGTTTAAACGCTTAACCTTTCAACCTGTTTTTTCCTGCATTAGCATCAATATATTGGCATAAAACTTACACCTTACCAAAGTAGAGAAGAATATCTTTCTAACCATATAATTTTCATGAAAATACATTCACGTTTAGTGGACAAAACGGTCCTGAGAGAATCTTGTCTCCGTATTAATATACAGATATCATTCTTTCTATTATTCCTGAGCAAAGTCGATTTTGATACAATTTTAATGGGGCGTAGCAAAGTACGTCAGTACAGCTAGTATCATGTAAATTTCCTACATATCCAGTAGATTTAATTTTCTTTATATTTATACTCTCTTAATTTGTCCGGTCGAGCCGTTCTCAAGTGATGTGCTTAACAAAGAGCAGCGTTTTCATCAATTAGAAAATTTGCGTTACAGATTATCTGGACATAATTTAAAACAGCTTTGCATCTTGAACAAAAATCTGCCAAAAGTAAAATATTGTATAATTATTGAAATATTTTATACAACTTTAAGAATTCGTTTATTACTCTGTGAAGCTAAAGATACCGGCATCAGTATTGTGTCGGCAAAATGTTGAATCACTACATCTCTAATAACAAATGTATACTTTCCTTACATGACATAAAAAATAAAACAATTTTCCAGTCTTAGAAAACAAAAAGAAAAGAAAAAATATATATAAAAAATCAGCCAAGTTTGAGTCGGACTCGCACACGGAAGGTTCCGTACCATCGTACAAGATTTTTTGCTTAAAATATTAAATTATGTGGATATTTAACAGCCTAAAAGTATGCTACAATTACAGTTTAAAAGTATACTACAAAAACCAAAAAATTTTTAAACAAAAGGTTAAATCAAAGAACAATGCTTCTAAAATTGTATATTTATTTTTTAGTATTTGTCGTTCTATACCCAAGTGAATTACACACTCTGTGAAAATTTCAACTCTCTACCTATTACGGTTCATGAGATAGAGCAGGAGACGGACGGACGAACGGGCGGATGGACGGACGGACATCGTAAGCCTAGTGATAGGTTCCCGTTAGCTCCCTATGGGTACGGAACCCTTAAAAAGACTAACTTTGGCTATGCAGAAGTTGTAATACTCTTCACACCCCTTCTAGCAGTCCGGGAGTCTGTCCCAATTTCAAGTCGATAGTACAAAAACTAAAAAACTTTGTCTAATAACTTTCATTTGGATCCCAATTTGTATGGGGAATACCCAACCTAGAGGTTCGATTCGGCTGATTCTGACTAATGTACTGCATATGGTAAAAAGAAAGCTCCGTACAAAATATCAGATCTATAGCTCAAAAACTGAGGGATTAGTTTGCATACATAAAGACGGACACACAGACGGACATGGCTCGATCAACTCGTCTCGTCGCGCTAGTCAAGAATATATGTACGTTATGGGGTCTCAGATGTCTCATTCTGTGTGTTACAAACTTCTTGAGAAACTTATAATATAATACTATTTACTGCGTGAAGAGTATAAATACAAATTTAATATGGTATAATTTCGAATATTTAACATATTTAGCAGAGGTCGCAAATAACTGTCAACCTTTAAATTTGGTCTTCAAGCCCCGGTTTTTAAAATACTGATTCGGAAAATGGCTCCCGCCATTCGAGTCTAACCCAACAAAATCGTGTCGCGCTATGTAATGGCATTTTGATTCTCAGTCACTTCCCTGCTTAGTGCCAAATCAGGTAACGCAGAACACAAACCATGCTCATACAGTCAAATTAGCCATGTGGCCATTCTTTCGAAGATATCCGAAAGAATATTCTTGATGAGACTCCTCCCACTACTGGACGAAGGACGTATGAACCCTGATCACCAATTTGATTTCAGAAAGTTTCATAGAACATGGAGTAATCGAAGTGCGTCAGGCGTTTGACAAAGTATGGCATCCAGGAGCACTATTGAAGCTGACGAAATTTTGTTTAGCCATTCGGTCTTCAAGTCTTACCTTGAAAGGAGATCTTTTTATGTAACATGTGAGGGTACGGAGTCGGACATAAAACAAGTCACAGCTATAGTAACACAACGCAATGGTTTAGAACCAATTCTCTATACGCTTTACACTTCTGACCTTCCAACTCTAAGCGATGACAACATAATGATAGCTTCATACGTTATTAACATATCCCTCTAGGTGTCTCACTCCGACACGTCCACCTCCTTATTAATTTTGCAGAACCAGCTAAACATAATGAAGCCATGGCTTAAAAGATGGAACATTCGCATCAACATAGATAAATCCCCACAAGTAACAAGATTTAATTATTGGAAACTAGTATGTATATTGGGTGAAACCCTTCGCTTAGACCTCCGGTGTAGGGAAAGAAAACTAAGCGTGTGTTTCTTGCTAGGTTTTTGTACAACACACAAAACCTGGTTCGCTTGCATGTTGTTGTTGTTGCAAACATTTTTCTAAAAGGGTATTGTTTGTACAACGCTAATATAGTTCTGTTAATTAGCTTCGTGTTTGATTATGCATTCGTCGTGCTGTGTGTCGTCATTAAGCATTAATAATAATATTTATTAAAATATTAAATACTTATTTAAAAAAATCCGAACTCTGGGATTGGAGATAAACTCACACTATCTGCTTTCAGAATCACGAGCCGACTCTTGACACACTATCCTGGATTACCAGATTACAGTTAAAAAAAACATATACACATATATATTTTAGTTGTTTAATCATTTTGTCTTACAATAATATAAACAAGTATAAGTATTATAAGGTACTTGGATGTCAGGAAAAAAAAAAAATTAACACACTAGTCTGGATTACAGTTAAAAAAAATTTATTTACATATATATTTTAGTTGTCTAATCATTTTGTCTCATAATAATATAAACAAGTAAACAAGTATAAGGGATGTCAGACAATAAAAAAATTAATGTAGAAAATTTTGCTTTTGGCTACAATTCATATGAATTAAAAAAAGTGAAGTTAATAAAGGAAATAAACACGTATCTGGATGAAAGGAAATACCGATAAAATAATGGGAAGTAGAAGATGAAGAAGACATTGAAAGTGCGATACATTTTGCACCTTGCGTCACATCCTTCATACCTTAATTACAACACAACATTTGTACTCAGTGAACTCGAAAAACTTTGGATAGAGAGAAAGACTACTACGACTAGTAGAAAACAGAGAGAAGTCAGATAAATAGACAGACCGATTTGAAAGACATGAAGACAGACAAAAGGATAGAAGGATGGACAGTTAGAGAAAGAAGCGCACATGTGCAACTTCCGGTAAAATCTATTTCTAACTTTCAACAGCTTCAAAATATCCAGATATGCACAAACTACGAATACACATAAAACACACACGGAAAGGTACACGATTGGGGTGTATCGGTGTAACAAATGGTGGCGGAATGGGAGACGTCAGTGTGTGTGCATATATGTGTATGCTTTAGTGGGTTTAGGTGTATTTGTGTAAGTGAGTTAGAGTTTCCTGCAGCTGTCGTAGCAACTTCCTGCTGCAATGTATTTTTTCTTCTCGGCTTTACTTTACTTAACTCATACGCCATCATCATCGTAATTGTAATCATCGTCATCATTGAGTTGAGCTGTTTACAACAACAATAACAATAACAACAAGAACTATATACTCGCTTGTATCTAAAAGGCATAAGACTAGAAAAAGAACTACATCAGAGAAAAAATACATATAATAAAGCTAAAGAAAAATTCGTGCTTCGGCTGCATTTACAGAGCTTCCTTTCTTTCCTTGAAATTTTATTTGTATGTATAATCAACAGAGTTACAGACAGACAGATAGACAGACGGACATGTATTTTTCTGTGTATGTGCTTAAGAAAAATCATATAAAGTTGAAGCAAGCTGGAAGCTTAGGTGCCACCAATGTTGCTGTTGCTATAGCTGCGACTGTTACTGTTGCTGTTGTTATTGTTGTTAGCATTCAAAAACTGTTGCTGAAGTCACGTAATTCAAATAACCAAAGTTAGCGTAAATATCTTTGTATCTGCATGGTACAATACATCTATGCGTTTATATATGTGCTGGTAGGCTGGTATATTGGTGTGTCTATGTACACACTGACTTTAATTTGACCAAAAGCATTTTAAGTACGATAAATGTAAAGAAAAGTAAAGAACTAAGAATATTATAAACAAGATAATATTTAAATATTTTCATACTTTTATAGTATTCGATGAAGTGAGAGAGAGTAACGCCAAAAAGTTAAAAAGTCATTACACCTAAGGAACTCTTATAAACCAAACTTATTTACAATTCAATTTTAAAAACATTTTTTCGTCTTCTTTTCCTTTCCATTAAACTTGCTTAACACTTTCTCATTCACTCGAAGTAAACTTGTGAAGTCAACGAGAGTTGACCGCATTGACCGCCTTAAGAGACGTGTAAAAACGTCTTATGATTGTGCTGCTAAGATTAATGCAAAGAGAAAGAAAACTAAATGTTATTCTAAAAGAAAAAAAAAAACACAAACTTCAAGTTAAAGTGGCCACTTACAACAACGCAAAAAATTGATTAAACATATAATGTATACGAGGTGTATCCAAAAGTATCCGAATTTTATTATTTTATCCACGCTGACTTTAGTCTTCTTCAACCGGCTTATGGCATCCTTTGAAAAAATCACAAATCTCCAATTGACTGAACTATAAGCTCCAATCGGTTCTTCAACCTGAAACAGTTGTAGAAGTCAGTTTGCGTTATGATCTATAATGCAATTGTCGCTTCGTTAAGTGTCATCGAACCGGTGCTCTTTAAGCGGAATATTTTTTTTTTGTTGAGCATCCAAAAGCATATTGTCATTGTTAACTATCGTTTCTAAATTGTCCTGAGCTTTTTCTGCTCTACTACATGCAATATTTTTGTTTTTTAACTCGAAAGTCCACTCAGGTCAACAGACGAAGATGCACATTCGGATTGTTTTCAGGCACACCTCGTGTAGATAGTTTTGGAAAGCACAGCCATGCAGAAACTAATGAGTAACAAAACAGAAAAGTGTAAATGAAAAAAAAAATAAGATAAGTTGCTTGAAAGAAGAACTTGTAATGCAACTAATTACAATTGCAAAGCAACTTTGCTTAACCATAGACGTTGCTTATATGATTTTTTGTTACAAATTTTAGTTGGCTCTACCATTTCTTAAAACTCAAACAAATTCTCTTTACTATGCTCATGTTTTTGATATAGTCGAAATGTATAGTAAATAAAATAAAATTAAATAAAATTAAATAAAATAAAATAAAATAAAATAAAATAAAATAAAATAAAATAAAATAAAATAAAATAAAATAAAATAAAATAAAATAAAATAAAATAAAATAAAATAAAATAAAATAAAATAAAATAAAATAAAATAAAGAAATAAAATAAAATAAAATAAAATAAAATAAAATAAAATAAAATAAAATAAAAGAAAAAAAATAAAGATAAAAGAAAATAAAATAAAATAAAAAAAAAGAAAGAAAGAAAAAAAAAAGAAAAGAAAAAAAAAGAAAATAAAATAAAATAAAATAAAATAAAATAAAATAAAATAAAATAAAATAAAATAAAATAAAATAAAATAAAATAAAATAAAATAAAATAAAATAAAATAAAAAAAAATAAAATAAAATAAAATAAAATAAAATAAAATAAAATAAAATAAAATAAAATAAAATAAAATAAAATAAAATAAAATAAAATAAAATAAAAAATAAAATAAAATAAAATAAAATAAAATAAAATAAAATAAAATAAAATAAAATAAAATAAAATAAAAAAATAAAATAAAATAAAATAAAATAAAATAAAATAAAATAAAATAAAATAAAATAAAATAAAGATAAGAATAGAAATAAAGATAAAATAAAATAAAATAAAATAAAATAAAATAAAATAAAATAAAATAAAATAAAATAAAATAAAATAAAATAAAATAAAATAAAATAAAATAAAATAAAATAAAATAAAATAAAATAAAATAAAATAAAATAAAATAAAATAAAATAAAATAAAATAATAAAATAAAATAAAATAAAATAAAATAAAATAAAAAAAAAAATAAAATAAAATAAAATAAAATAAAATAAAATAAAATAAAATAAAATAAAATAAAATAAAAAATAAAATAAAATAAAATAAAATAAAAATAAAATAAAATAAAATAAAATAAAATAAAATAAAATAAAATAAAAAATAAAATAAAATAAAATAAAATAAAATAAAATAAAATAAAATAAAATAAAATAAAATAAAATAAAATAAAATAAAATAAAATAAAATAAAATAAAATAAAATAAAATAAAATAAAACAAAATAAATAAAATAAAATAAAATAAAATAATAAAATAAAATAAAATAAAATAAAATAAAATAAAATAAAATAAAACAAATGACAATCACAAAAATAAAATAAAATAAAATAAAAATAAAAACCACACTCATCACAGTGTTCGTCTAAGATCAATTATTTGAAAAATATAAAACAAGACTAACTTTGGCTATGCTGAAGTAATACAACATTACTTTTCACGCCCCAGCTAGTTGTCCGGGGGTCTTGAAATTTATAAGGTTCGTATGTTCGTAATTTGTCGCTCGTCGTTCAGCTAACTTCGAGTGAGTTCGTTGCTCATGGCCGGAAGCCTTAAGTTAATAGTTGGATTGGACAACGTGTGCGGAGAAGAGTATCAGGGAAGTTGTTGTTGTGATTATATGAAAAATTAAAAATTTTTGATTTTTGGTTGTACGACAGATCGCATAATGTGTGGCTGCCTTTAGGAATTGAACATGTTCGAAGACGTAGGTCAAACTATTTGTACGGAAAACCGTTATGTTCACTTGCTTGCTGTGACTGCAGATGAGTAGATGAGAAACACAGAACTGCTTACCTCCAATATACACCAAAAAAGGAGAGTCAGTGGGATACACACGACAATATCTCTAATCAGATGGAAAAAGCTGCACCTGAAGATCTAAAAAATTTTGTGTAGGAGCGAATTCAAGCTTATCTGTCAGAGCAATTGTTACAGCGCAATGCCGACATATATAGCTATTGGAGCAGTAGTCCATATCCTATGCTGAGAAAAGCGGTCTTAAAATATCTTTCCGCTCCGCCTACTTCAAGCGAGCAGCTGTTTAGCGTCGCTGGACAAATATACACAGATCGTCGGAGTAACCTGCGCAGTGAGAACGTTTAAAAACTGCTTTCCTTAGCTTACAATATAATAGTGGCTTTACAGTGAGCTAAGATTCGAATCTATGAAGATGCGACAATGATTCGAGTTTCATTTGACAACAACAACGGGAAAATGGCAAAAATGAGGGGTTGCTAATCTCAAATAGATACGCTAGGATTCGGTTTATTTGAACGGTCAGTCTTAACAGGGCTGGGCATTTTCCCATGTAGGTTGGCAGCATTTTCACAATTTCGTCGATTTTTGTGATTGTCATTTGCCTTCTTCTTCATTTTTTTTGTGAGCCGCGCATAAAACAGCTGATCATTGCACAAAACAATTTGAAGAAAATTTTAAATTGTAAATTTTTCTTTAAATATTAATAAAATAAGTAACAGTAATGAAAAAGGAAGCTGCAAGAATTATTTGCATACACTCCAAATTGTTCTCGATCATATATTTCTCACAAAATGTCCATTTTAATTATCACAATTAACCACAATGTTCCATTTGTATGTATAATTAAAACAAACAACAGCTGTTTGTGATACTAAAATACCACTGTAAACCACAAAACCGAATCTTCGTGATACGAGCCACTGGAAAGCCACTATAAGACTGTTTAATTACCAATACTAGATCGGAACAACATCTTGCCAATCATTTGCCACTTTTGTTAGATGTAAGATTTAGTATTAAGGTTAAGTAAGATTAAATGAATAAAATCTTGGAGAAGGACAAATGTGTATTTATTTGTGTGTTAGAGACACATATTCACAATTAATATCTCTAAAGAGCATTATATACAGTTTGTTTGTCTAAAGAGTGTACAACTGTCTGTGTATTTGTAAAAAAATAAATAGATTTTACCATGTTGTATACATTTTTAATATGGTAAATAAGTTCCGGTTTCGGCCGAAACTGAGACTAGGGCCGAAGGTTCGTTTGTGGTTTCGGTTAAAAATCCACTTTCGGTCGGACACTAAAAAGAAGCATCATATTGTTCTCTTTCATTTTATTTTATTTTTTTTTTTTTTGAGGGCGAGCATGTTTCGTTTCGCAACGAGCTCGTTACTTTTGAAAGCTCTTGTGGAAACAAAGAGAATAAAGCATCCACATGCGAAATTGTTCGTCGAACTTGTTGTGTTCGAAGAAATGTTCAACGTTAGTGGAGGTGTTCGCGACAGAATTTAGTGTTCGTCGTTTTGTTCGCACAGAATGGAAATGTTTCTATCTTGCGTTTGTTCGTTGCAACATGTTCGAATGTGGATGGCAACAATGGCACGAACATCATTCGTAAAAATTTTTTTTAGAGTGAACACGTGTCAAAATGAGCAAAGATTTTTCTCGAATTTATCGAAAGCTTCCAAAATAAGCTAGAATTGTGGCAAAATAAAAAGGA
The DNA here is from genome assembly GCA_035041805.1 of Amiota mariae. Lineage (NCBI taxonomy): Eukaryota > Metazoa > Arthropoda > Insecta > Diptera > Drosophilidae > Amiota > Amiota mariae. Next base: position 10,720 of record JAWNKV010000714.1, read on the forward strand.
GGAGTATAGAAATAAACATTTGCGTAATAAATTAAAATAGTACCAAAAATTTGATAAGAATAGATTCCTATATGGAAATGGTGAAAAAAAATTAAACTCACTGCTCACATTACTTTCCTCTGCCATTTTTTCATGTTTACTCGCCGAAATATTATAACAAATGATGTTCGTGAGTAATGTTCGTCTAGTTAGTGGGGAAATGAATTTTTGTTCGATGAACAAGTTCGACGAACAAATTCGCATGTGGATGGCCTGCTTAAGAGAGAGTTGAGTTGTTGTTGTTTTGTTTATTTTTTTTAAATATTATGTGTTATGCGCCCGCTCCCTTCATTCTGCTTGCAACAGTAGGCAAGGTAAATACCTGCTTTTTCCTTACGTAACGATTTCTGAAATTTTACTCTACCAGCCGCTTAAAAGAACTTCGGTCTAAAAATTGTCAGATTGTGGATATGGTTCAGACACTTATAGTGTCCAAATTCAAGTCGATAGTACAAAAAACAAAACAGTTTTTCTAATAAGAACATAATATTGGATCCAGGTTTGTATGGGGAGTACCCCTCCTAGTGGTCCGGGGGTCTTGAAATTTTTATGGTTTGCGGATATGGGTCAGAATCTTATTGTCTAAATTTCAAGTCGATAGTAAAAAAAAAGCAAAAACGTTTTTCTAATAAGAACATGAATTTGGATCCAGGTTTGTATGGGGTGTACTCCCCCTAGTGTTCGGATTCGGCTAATTCCGACAAACGTACTGCATATGGTAAAAATAAAGCTCCGTGCAATTTTACAAATTTCAGCTCTTTAGCTCAAAAACTGAGCGACTAGTTTGCACACATACAGACCCCCCAGTGCTTCGATTCGTCTGATTACGACAAATGTACTGCGTATGGTGAAAAGAAAGCTCCGTGCTCTCTAGCTCAAAAACTGAGGGACTAGTTTGCACACATACAGACGGACAGACGAACTTGGCTAGATCAACTAGTCTCGTCGCTCTGATCAAAAATATATATACTTTATGGGGTCTCCGATGTCCCCTTCTGTTTGTTACAAACTTTTTGACAAACTTATAAAACTATTCACTGCGTGAAGATTATAAAATAAAAAAAAATTAGAATAATATGAAATACCAGCCTCTGGCCCGATGAGGAAAATTTATTTGCAACAGTAGCGAGCTATGCCCCTACTCACAGCCATGTATGGTCAGAGACATATAAACTACAATGATGCAAATCAACGAAATCCAGTTCATCAAGCCTGCAGTGTGATCATGAGTCCAGTAGGCAGCGAAGGACGATGGTATTAATAGATGGGGGCGATATCTCAGGCGAGAGAACGTGATATAAATTATTATATGACGTACATAAAACTCGGAAAGGATCGTTTAGGGCATAGTTAGTAATGCATCTATTCAAGTTTAAATGGACACAAAAGTTTAACTGATTTAATAGCTCAGGAGAATCAATTTCCCCGACTATGAGCTTATGAAGAAAACTAATCCAAAGAGCTATCCTACGATGCACCAAAGATGGAAGACTGATAAGAAGGAGCCTATCAGAGTAAGATGGCAAACGCGAATTAGGATTACAGTTTAGGCCACGAAGGGCAAATAAGAAGAATTGTTTCTGTACAGACTCAATTCGAACTTGATTATTTATATACTGCGGTGACCAAAAGCAAGAGCAATACTCGAGGAGTGGACGCACAAGAGATACAAAAAGAATCTTTTCTTAATGAAACAAAAAACACCCTTCGCCTTATTTACGATAGAAGAGATATGCTGGTTAAAACAAAACTTGGGATCAAACAGAACACCAAGGTCATTAAATGTAGATATTCGCTCAAGTTGGACCTTATCAATCTTGTAAGTAAATAAATGAGGCTTACCCCGATGATACTCCATGAACTTTCATTTAGAGATATTTAGATATAAATAATTTGCTCAACACCAAGAATGTAATTAATCAAGATCCTCTTGTCTGAGATGGGAGCCACCATCATTAAATGAAAGGCACAATTTTACATCATCATCATACATGAGTACGAGTTATGTATAGTTAGGAATAAAGGATAGGTAATATACTTTTAGACTTAATAATTTAAATGTCTTTCCATCCTTGTTTTATCTTAACCATCTAAATTTCTTTCCATCCTTGTTTTCGTTAAAAGCTTTAGAATTAAGTTGTACTTTTATTAGATGTGTAGGCGCCTCAAAAAGAAACAAACGTCCACTTCGTTCAATGCTCAAATTTCGACTGTCTTTATTATTTTTTCTAACTCAGCTCACAGGCTTATCTCTGCACACCAAAATTAACTGTGCATTTCCCAAACATTTGGAATGATTTACATTAGGCTGATTTTATAAAATAAATACTATTGCACAGTGGTTTGCTCTTCATAAAACTTAAAACTAACTTATACTACTTTATTATGCTACTTATTACTATTATACAATACTAACTTATCGTTCATACTACTTATTACTACAGATGAAAGCTTTATTATTAAGCTTCACTTTGATGTTTTAGGTTTGACTTTAAAATAAACGTTTAATAAGAACAGACATAATTATTTTTCTTTGTATTGTGTCTCTCTTAAGAGAAGAACAAGAAACTTTAATTCGCTCAGTGTACGGCCTTAGCTTCTATAGAAGATAAGGAAAGAATTAAACACGATTGTTCTATATAAGGAGATCTAAAGATCCTTCGACAGAAAAAAATTAATACAAACAGTAAAGTTAAAGAAAAAAAAACAAAACTTACATTTACTTAAAGTGAGAAAAATTAAAAACTGTAGTGTAATGCGAAAAAATTAAGAAAGAAAAATTTAAAAAACGGCAAATTAATACAAAGAGTAAAGTGAAAAAAAGAAAAGAAACTTACATTACTTAAAGTGAAAAAATTTTAAAAACTGTAGTGCACTGCAAAATACTTAAAGAAGAAGAAGAAAAAAAAATTTTAAGAAACAAACAGGAAAGTGAAAAAAAAATAATTTAAAACTGTAGTGCAGTGCAGTAAAATATAAAAACGGTAAAATACAGATATAATAAGTAACTAAACAACAACTTGCTAAACATGCTAGAGAGAATGCGCAGCTACAGAAACAAGTGAATGATCAACAACAACTAAATAATGAACAACAACGACCAATTTATGAACAACAACAACTAACTAATGAACAACAACTACCAATTTATGAACAACAACAGCCAACTAATGAACAGCAATTGAATTTCCTAGCTACAAAACACATTTTGGAGCAATTCCGTCGATTAAAGCCACTCGACAAAAATCATTATCCATTGGCTTTTATAACGTCGGTGGACGCTACCATAGGCTTTTACAATTCGGTCTCCAGATAGTAATCAACGAGAAAATCTAAAGTGATGCCGGACGTTGTGCCAGGGAACTTGGTGACGACGTGACGTGGAATCAGATTAAGGATATGTTATTAAAACATTTTCAACCTCGTAAAACTTACTTAAGAATTCTTTAATGTTTGTATAAATTGTAAAATTAATAATTTAAACGAATTATTTAACATTTTTGAGAAGGCTAGGTTTGAAATAAATGAGTTGTATGAATTTGACGTTAAAAGACATAATATATATAAGCCAGAATGTGTATACCGTGACCTGGTTGATATTCTTATTGAAAAAATAGATGGTATGCATTGCTTATGTAAAGGTAGAGCGAGAGATGGATGGTGTGCAGGTAGAAAGCAATAGTCGATTGCAACACACAAGCAGACGGACATACAAATGAATGCAAAAGACCTTTTCAATATGAATTTGTCTATACATAACAAACCAGAGAAAACAATGCAAATTATTAATAGAAACACAAAGGAAACCAAACGAGCTATGAGCTATAAACGAGTTAACGAGATATGAGCTATGGCATGCTTCGTTTTCAGTGTGTTCAGGAGCAATTTTTTTGCCTTTATTGCACATCTCTGGTGCGAACATAAAAAACAATTTTGCAACCACTATCAGATACAAATCACAAAACAAAACAGTTAATGCAAGCAAACATTAAATACATAACAAACTGTAAAAAAAATCCAAAACCAACAAAATATAAAAACATCAATAAGCAAATGAACAAAATATAAAAAGTGTAAAAAGAGTCGTTTCTTTTAAGTGAAATCAAACTAAATCATTTGAATAATATTTTGTACTCATATCTGTTTTTTGGTCATTTATAGTGCTCGATTACAATAAACTTGTTATTTTAATTGTGAAGAATAAGTTTGGCTTTCCATATTAATTATCATAAACCAAATGTAGTAAATATTTTCTTTTAGCAACAAGAGAACATCAACAGTTAAAATCATAACACAGCATCAACATTAAAATACTGCAACACAAAATAGTCTCGTTCTCGAAATACAAATAATATCATAAAGGAATTCACAAATCTTTCACGCGTGCGAGATAACATAAAAGGGTCTTTTACAAAATACAAATCTTTTCTTAATAATATGAACGATTCCACTTCCTATGAAGCACTGAAGTTGCGTTTTAAAAGACTTTATGATTTATGGAAAGATTTTGTTGCAGTTGACGAGAAAATTGCGGCATTGCCAGATCAAGTGTCTGAATATGATAGCCAAGAAGATGTTTTTTTGTCTATTAGAAAAACAACAACAAAATTTAGATGTAAGACTGCCACCACTCAACATACCAACATTTACTGGAGAATATTACAAGTGGCCAACATTTAAAGATCTTTTTGTTAATGCAGTAAACAATGCCACAAGCATTTCAAAATCACGGAAGTTCCAGTACTTGAAAATGTACCTAAAAGGCGAATCCGAAGCAGTAATTGCGGGTATGGTATGTTCTAGTGCTGCGTACGATGAAGCTTGGGAATAGGTATGTGCACGAAACTATAAGCAAAAGCCGATCATTAATTCGTATATACAGGCTTTTTGTTAGAACAAATTTCTGAAGCATCCGCAGTATCCATTCGGAAATTAGGTGACAACACAGACTGCATCATGAGAGGTCTTAAGGCATTGAGAGAAGAGGCTGAGCGTCGTGGCCCTTGGATTATCTTCTTATTGATCAACAAACTTGACGATGAGTCACAACGACAGTGGGCCGAGAGTAAAACAGATGCTAAACATCACCCTACAATTGAACATTTCCTATCATTCCTAAATAACAAGTGGTCTGCTCTTGAAAGCATACAACATTATCATTCAACTATTGTTTCATCAAGTCAATCACAATGCAACGCAAAAAGTTTTGTCGCCATGTCTTCAGGAAGTCCCAAATGCATTCATTGTGAAGGAAATCATTTTCTTTTTAAATGTTACAAGTTCAAGGGTCTTGATGTATCAAAAAGAAGAACTTTTGTGTGAAAAGAAAATTTATGTTTCAATTGTCTCTCCCCAGAGCATAAAGCAATTCATTTTATCTCACGGCATAAGTGTCATCATTGCGGACAAGCTCATCATTCATGTCTACACGTAGACAGGGTCAACACACCTCAAGTACAATCAGAACTTTCAAGTGTTCATAGTCAGGAAAACCCGCTGTCAACGTTTGCCATACAATCCAACCAAGACAAATCACAAAACGATATACTATTGCAGTGATCAAAATATCAAGGGTGTACAGAACAGCAACTGCAATGTGTAAAGTTCTTATGGATTCTGCTTCAATGGGAACACAAGTCTACAGTAACCCTCGACGCATATGTGTTGAATTGCATCGCACATGAACTTATGTCACACTCAGTTAATTTATCAGGAAGTGGATATCCAGATCATCTTTGCATGGCAGACGACGCATCTCTACACAATGCTCCCATACATCGTCTTATTGGATCAGAATACTTTTTTGATTTACTACTGCAAGAAAGATAGCTAGCAAAGTACATAACGGCGGGGAGAGAATCACTGCTTACTCAAACTTTGTTGTAGCTGAGTCTAATATTGATAACGTACTCAAAAAGTTTTGGGAAGTAGAGCAAGAACCTCAAGGTATAGCAACCTGTATAACTGAAGAGGAGCAGTTCTGCGAACAACATTTCATCAAACATCATGCATATGCTGAAGACGGTCGACATATTGTACGTTTACCAATCAAGAATAATTGTAAACCACTTGGCAATTCATATAAAACAGCGTATCAGCAATTCCTGTCAATTGAGAGACGATTAATGCGTGATCCGGCACTTCGTCTTCAATACAATCAGTTCATCAGGAAATATATTCAACTTGGACACATGGAAGAAGTTCCGAAGGATTCAATAGAACGTCCACACGGAACCACTTTTTACTTGCCTCACCATCCTGTTTTAAGGTCTGAAAGAAGAAGTCTACAAACGGTGTTTCCATCAACGATATTATTTCTATAGGTCCAACTATTCATCGAAGTCTCATGTCAATTTTAATCAACTTTAGAATTTACAAAATTGGTTTTTGTGCAGATATATAGAAAATGTATCGCCAAATTTGCATGCATAATCAGGATCAAGATTTCAAACGAATTGTGTGGCGTGATGACACGAGCCAGCCTATATCTCACTATGGCTTAACTACAGTCAACTACGGCACTGCGTCTGCGCCGTTTCTTGCAACAAGATGTCTCAACTATGTGGCAGAAGAGGTTCAAGATAATCATATTGCATCAAATGATTGGCGGAAACTATGTGGCCGGACACGGTATTCTTTTGTCCTTTAATTCCTAGTGGAACATAGGGCCTCCCACAAGGATTCACCATGTGGTGTTTAATATCCGCTAGTTCCCGCAGGGTTGACTTCTATTCTTGTTCGGGTGCATGGGCCAAAATGTCGTCACCATAGGTGAGTTTTTGTGTCCGAGGCTTTCCTTGTGTTGGTTTCAGTAATCGATTTGAATTCGGCTAGGGTAAGTGATTGGCCGGCCTACCGCTAGTGATCTCAAGTGATGTGGCTGCCATCTGACGTTGCTTGAGAACAACGTTTCCGCCTGAAGCGCCATCTGTGCTTATTATTTATTTTGTTGCTGTTTTGTTGAGCGGAAGTTGGGCACAAATGGCTGGGGACTTTGCTAAGGTGTTGTGGTGCGCAAATGCGTTATTTTTTTTTAACGCTTCTTCTTCCTCTTGATGTTTTTTGCTGCAGCTGAATTGCACCAACTATGCAAATACTTTTGGATTTGGATGTATAGAGGAAGTGTTGTTAGTATTAGGAAGTTATAGAATGACAGGAAAAATTTTAGGAAGATGGAAAAAGCACAGGATCAGTTCGTCGCCACTTGGGTTCGAACCGGCGACCTCCGGAGTGCTAGCCTACTGCGCTTACGCTATGCTACAGAGACCAAAACCGGACACGGTATTAGGTGGCATTTAATACCACCTGCTGCCCCTCACTTTGGTGGCATCTGGGAGTCGGCAGTCAAATCTGTGAAGTTTCATCTACGACGAGTCGTGGGTGATCATCGACTCACCTTCGAGGAACTCACCACGCTTATGTGTGAGATTGAGGAAGTTAATTCTCGTCCTTTAATAGTCCTATACGACGATGATGTTGAAAATTTGGATGTGCTCAGCCCATGTCATGTTTTGATTGGTCAACCACTGATTCAAGTGTCGTATCTAGACTATAATCATTTGACGATCAATCGTCTATCCGAATGGCAGTTGGTTACACGCTTACAACAAGATTTTTGGCGTCGATGGCAAAGAGACAATTTATTGCCATTGCAACGACGAACAAAATGGGCATCAAAAGAAGAACAAAAAAGAAAACTTAAAGATTGATGATGGAGTCCTTTTGTACGACAGACGTTCACCTCCAGCAATGGGGCTGATGGGTCGTGTAGTTGAAGTGCATCCAGGTCGGGACAAACTGGTTCGTGTTGCTACTATCAGAACCCGTAGGTGACTTATGAAGCGTGAATCAACAAGCTCGTCAAGCTTCCTGTCGAAGTTTGATGGTTAAGGAAATTTCCTTCCCGAAAATAACACACGTCTTTATTTAACTACTTCGATGTTTTCCACTCACAACATACAGTCCACTACTTACCAGTACGCAACATCCCATAAACATTTGTTGCTACAACGAGCCTCACAAAGATCAGGACTACCAATAATTAGAATAAAAATTAATAACGTTCAATTGAGGTGTCTTATAGACACAGGATCAACAATCAATGTATTATAATAGGCTCCGAAATATTACCAATCTGATCGTACCAAACCCTTAAAGATCCAAAATATTACACAACCATTAACGGTGTGAATAAAATAACAAATAGCTTACATACAGATATCCCTAGATAAATCAATACAGAGGATAGGATGACTTCGATGGCTATTAAGCTTCAAAACAAAAATTATGATGCAATTATAGGTCATAATACATTAGTTGCTTTAAAAGCAAACATTAATTAGGGATGGATATTTGGAAGTGAATGATACTAAAGTATTTTTTCACCACTACCTCTTTGATATTCATAACATTTATGCCATAGAACCAATCTTTTTTTTTCTACTTTCTATCCCATGCCACTTTCCCCCCAGAGCCCGAGCGAGCTGGGGTTCATTATAAACCGAACAAGACTTGGTGTCGACCACAAGTCACTTCGGTACTGAACTACTGGAGTTAGTAGACATGCAATACAAATTAATTGACCTAAAGACCTAACGTCATCAGCCATTTATACTAATCATCATGCACTATAAAGATACATTTAAATAAAGTGTGCGAAAATAAGTTAAATAGTTAATAGAATGCTATTTTTTAAAGAGAGTTAAGAGATTAGATTTTAGCTAATTGGAACAAATAGAATTAGATACAATGTCATAGTAGATAGATTGTAAGATTGACATAAAAAACGAAAAGGATCATGCTGCAAATAAGTAGTCTTACATGTACCAAAAAGTATAGGAGAATAATTCCTTGTAATCCGAGAAGGAACATTAAAATTAATACTACCAAGCAAGGAAGGGAAAAAGATGCTGCCTACAACAAGATTGTGCAAGAATGTGACACCAAGAGTCGTTCTACTACTGGATAATTTCGGAAGCTGGATTAAATTAAGACGGTTCTGGTAAGATCGAAAGCTTATATTAGGATCCCAGTGTAAGTTACGCAGTGCAAAAAGCAAAAATTGCTTTTGAATGGGCTTAATACAATCACTATACTTTTTAAGCTGTGGATTTAGATATTGGCGTAACCAAAGAAGTGAATAATAATTTGGTTGTGTAAGGATCATTAAGCTCTTTAGACTAACGTTTAATGTATCCTAAAACACCTCTAGTTTTAAAGATGATACTAGATATATGCGATCCAAAATGCAGCTTTGGATCCATCAACACACCCCGATCACTGAATTGAGTGACGCGTTGTGGAGTGTGATCATTAGTGTGGTAGCTTTTAACAATTAAATGTTTACGGAAAAAGGACCGGAGATAAAATAGATAAGCATAACTTAACATCATCAGCGTACATTAAGACGTTAGAATGCTTTATGGCAGATGGCAAATCGTTTATAAAAATATTGAATAATAATGGGCCAAGGTGGCTACCCTGAGGAACACCAGAAGTTAGACGAATAGTCTTAGATATAGCTGTATTAAAAATAACACTTGAGTTCTGGAAGTTAGATAGGATGTAATCCAGCTAACTAACTTGGGAGGAAAACAGAAGGTATTCAGTTTATTGAGGAGTAAGAAGTGACAAACACTGTCAAAGCTTTACTGAAATCTATGTAAATAACATCCATTTGATGGTGTTGTGAAAAACTACAATTGACTAACGAAGCAAATTCTAAAAAGTTGGTTGTAGTTGAACGCTTCTTGGCAAAACCATGCTGTGAAGTACTTAATAAGGGAAGAACGAAATGCTGCACCTGATTGGTGATAATACCAAACAACTTCGGAATAACGCAGAGCTTAGCTTTTCCTCGGTAATCTGATATATTAGCTTTACTGCCTTTTTTGTGGAGTGGTATAATATAAGACTGCTTCCAAATATTAGGTAATACAGAGGTATTCAGAGATAAGTCAAACAATTTACAGATTGGTCTAAGCAAAGCACCAGCACATCGCTTTAGAAGACAACTAGGTACATCATCTGGTCCAGGTAAAAAAGTTAATTTAGAAGATTTTAAATATTGTAATACTGTATCTCAATCAATAACTGGCATTAAATTGCTTAAATTGAGGAATATGATATGGGTATGGACTATTACAATCATTATTGAAATTCGCGTAAGTGCATTGGAAAAAGTTCGAAAAAAGATTGGAAAATTCTCTATCGCTGCAACATTCAACACCATTTCATTTCCTAGAGGATGGGAATATATCCAGCCTGCGCTTCGTGTTACTAAAGTAATCAAATAGGATCTCTTTTAATATCCTCTTTGACATGTGTCACGTATGACTGATAGCAGAAATTGTTTAGGTGTTGAAAATTAAAGCGGGATATAGCGTATTTAGTATAATCAGCAGACAAACCGGACCTTTAAAATTTTTTAAATAGTCTATTTTTAAAATTTGTATACTCTTCACCCAGTAAATAGTATTATAAATTTGTCATGAAGTTTGTAACACACAGAAGGAGATATCGCAGACCACATAAAGTATATATATTTGTGATCAGCTCGATGAGACGAGTTGATTTAGCCATATCCGTCTGTCCGTCTGTTCGCACTCCTAGTCCTTCAGTTTTTGAGCTGGAGAGCTGAAATGTTGTACATAGGTTTCTTTTTACCAAACGCCGACAAAGTTCGTGGATCAGCCGAATCGAACCTCTAGGACGGGTACCTCCCATACAAACCCCCTTTTAAATTAATGTTCTTATGAGAAAAAGTTTTTTGACATATCGAACTGATATTTGGACACTATAATCTGACCCATATCCACAAACCATATAAATTTCATAATCATAGGGTTACCAGGAGGGGTACCTCCCATACAAACCGCCTTTTAAATTAAAGTTCTTATTAGAAAAAGTTTTTTTTTTTGACTTATTGAACTGAAATTTTGACACTATAAGTATCTGACGCATAGCCACCAACCTTATAAAGTTAAAGACCCTCGGACCACTAGCTGGGGCGTGAGGAGTATTACAACTTCGGTATAGTCAAATTTAGTCTTTTTAAGGTTCCGTACCCATAGGGAGCTACCGGGACCCTATTACTAAGCTTACGATGTCCATCCGACTGTCTCCTGCTCTATCTCATAAACCATAATAGGTAGAGAGTTGAAATTTTCACAGAGTGTGTAATCCACTTGTGTGTAGAATGAAAATTACTACAAATACACATTTTTAGAAGCATTGTTCTTTAATTTAACCTTTTGTTTAACAATTTTTTTTTTGTAGTATACTTTTAAGCTGTAATTGTAGTATACTTTTAAGCTGTAATTGTAGTATACTTTTTGGCTGTTAAATATTCACATAATTTAATATTTTAAGCAAAAAATCTTGTACGATGGTACGGAACCCTCCGTGTGCGAGTCCGACTCACACTTGGCTGATTTTTTTATATTTTAATTTAATTGAATCACGGTGGCGTATGTGGGTTATGTTTAAGTTTAATTTTCGGAACACATAATTTGAAATAATTTTTCATAGTTGTATAAAAAAACTTTGCAGCTAGTTCAACATTATCACAGGAATACAAATAAGTCCAGTCAGTGGCTATAAATAGAGAATTTAGCTTAAAGAAGTCAGTTTGTTTAAAGCAGAAAACACGTCTTGATGTAGGAAGCAAATTAGAAAGATTATTGGAACGAAATGCAAACCTATTCAGAATGATGTTTAATTCCAAAGTCGGATGATAAGCATCCTCTGAATTCAATAAAGTCAGTTTACTAAGAACCTGAAGAAAGTGAAGTTGTAATTTATGCATTAAGGACTTTAAATATCACTACACCCCCGCAACTTGTAGTTTCTCGTGCGGACCAAAAACCCTTGGTTCAGACATTTTGGCGCCCAACGTGGGGCATGTGTAGTTGAATTTACATACCTCGCGTGTTTTGGTCGCTGTATTAAATTTTAGCACACTTTCGTTGATCACCGTGCGGCCGTCTATCAACCGTGGGTGTTCGTTTTAGTAAACACAGTCTTATTGCCGTCTTGCCGACCCCTCGTTATCGACAAACAATCATATTTGTACTTGTCAATCCCTCGCTGTCGACAAGTAATTATACTGACGCCTTACCGATTCTTCGCTTCACCAACGTATCCATCATTTGCTGTTGTTGCCGACCCCTCGCTGTCGTGAACTTATTCAACATTTGCTGTTGTTGCCGACCCCTCGCTGTCGTCAACTTATTCATCATTTGCTGTTGTTACCGTTCTCTTGTGTACGATACAAAAATCTATTTGACATCTACTTTATCTCTCCGCTAATCGGATCAACACTTCGACCAACTATATAACGGAGGATTATCAAAGCATAATACGTAACAGCCGTTCGTTTGCTTAAGTTTCGCTAACGGGACTTGTAAAAGCATATACACCGTTTCTTGTTCATCAAGCAAGCTATACCTAATTATCGTTGTTGTTTCTGTTATCAATTATCCTCATTTATTAAATATTGTTTTTCTTTGAGGTGTTGAATTCACTCAAAAGGTTCATTATGACTAATTTGGAGTCTTTAAAACAACAACGTACGAATATTCGTAGAAGCATCACTCGGATTCGTACCATCGTAGATCCAAATCAGAGATGTACTAGGATCCCGTCATCGGAGCTGAGCTGCCGTCTTGCAATTCTGGAAGCATACTTCAAACAAGTTATGACTATCCAATCTAACATTGAGCAGCTAGATGCTGAAGAAGGGAATCGAGAAATATGTGGAGATCTTGAAGATTCATATTTTACTATCAAAATGAGCATTCAAAACCAGTTAGGCGATGAGGTTCATAACTCAACCATTGCCGAGTCACCATCTTTTTCGGGCCATTGGACCGCCATGAAATTGCCTAGGCTGACGTTACCGATATTCGATGGTAAATATGCAGAGTATAAGAACTTTATCACTTCATTCAAACAGCTCATTGATAATCAAGTGCATCTAACAAACATAGAAAAGTTTAATCAACTACTTAACTGTCTGCGAGAGGCAGCCTTGGAAACGATAAGAGCCTTTCAGGTCACCTCTGTGAATTACCCAAAGGCACTCGAACGTTTAAGAGTTCGATATGACAATCCGTCATTGGTGTTTTCAGACAACATAACAACATTATTCAATCTCCCATCAATTAGCAAACCAAATGGTCAACAATTACGTAGTCTCATCGACAATGCATCAGCATTGAACAACTCTTTGTTATCGATTGGCAACGAATCTCAAATCGCTCAGTCAATGCTCATCTCTGTCGTTTTGGATAAAGTTGACCAAAACACAAGGAAAAAGTGAAATGAGTCGTTGGACTTTGCCGACATACCAACTTGGGACAGGTGCGTTCAGGTCATTGAACGGCACTGTCAGTTTTTGGAGTCTACTCTTAAATCTCAGGTAGATATCTCCATTATTCATACTCAGCATTCTGTGTTTAGTTGTTTGACCCAAACTTGTCCAATTTGCTCTAGCAACAATCATAGAATTTATAGATGTGAACAATTAAGGGAAATGTCCGTACGTGACCGATTTGAAGCCATCAAACATCTTGTCCTCTGTCTGAATTGTTTAGGCAAGGGACATCAGATGGTTAAGTGCCAGTCAAACTAGTGGTGTCGCATTTGCTCTCGTTCACATCATACATTGTTACATAATGATTCTACTGGACAGACCAATTCGTATACGGTTCCAGCTGTAGTTCACACACATGTGGAGAGATTCCCAGATCAAGTTATTTTGGCCACTGCGATGGTGCTGGTAAAGGATACATCTGGAGGATACAAGGTGGGCCGAGCTCTACTAGATTCGTGCTCACAGGTGAATCTTATATCAGAAAGGTTTGCACAATCACTTCGTCTTTCACGAAATAAACATCATAAATAGATTCATAGTATTGGCGATACTCAAAGAAACATCAGGTTTCGTACTTGTTCAGCAATTAGATAACGTCTTGGAACAGTCGAATCATCGCTCGAATTTAGCATCACATCACAGATTGCATATCAGCCTGACACTGAAATAAACACATCAACTTGGAGATTGCCTGACAACGCAACGTTAGCTGATGAGAAGTTCTATCAATCACGTCGTATAGATTTGCTACTCGGTACTGAAATCTTCTTTGATATCCTTTCAGTTGGCCAAATAAAACTCGGTACACATCTGCCCACGCTGCAGAAAACACAACTTGGTTGGGTTGTATCTGGTCGTTTCAGAAGATCTGGCAACAACAAAGTAATAAGCTTCTCAACTACTATAAATAAATCTATAAACAAGGCATTAGAACGCTTATGACACATCGAAGAGGTGAGGAATTTGACAGCGAATTGTACACCGGAGCCAGAGAAATGCGAAGACTATTTTGTTAAAACTGTTCAACAACAACCTGAAGGCAGAGTCATCGTCCGGTTACCATATAAGGATGATCCAGCCTGCTTAGGTTCCTCATACGAAACTGCCAAAAGAAGATTCGAAGCTGTCGAACGCCGTTTATGTCGTACACCAGATTTAAAGACACGGTATATAGAGTTTATGCAATAATTTGAGAAACTTGGACACATGAGTCTGGTGATCACACCAAGGCTAAGCGATTCCCACTATTACGTACCACACCACTGTATGCTAAAGCCCACCAGTACTTCAACTAAGCTAAGGGTCGTGTTTGACGCATTTTGTCAGACTTCATCGAGTAGGTCCTTAAACGATTTGCTCATGGTTGGACCCACCATACAGTCCAACTTGAATACACTCCTTTTACGTTTTCGGATGTATCGCTTCGCTATGACGTCTGATGTCGTAAAGATGTTCCGGCAATTCTTCGTAGATGTTCAGGATCGCAGATTTTAATACATACTTTGGAGGGATTCACCAGAAAAGACTCTGCGCACTTATGAATTAAATACTATCACTTACGGAACTGCAGCTACACCTTACTTAGCAGCACACAGTATGAATTTTCTGGCCGATCAACAAGCAGACAAATATAGAATGGGAGCAGAAGTTATAAAATCTTCATTCTACGTTGATGACCTACTTTGTGGAGCGGACACTATTGAAAATCTTCGACAGATCAAGTTTGAACTCACCGAAATCCTTCGTAGTGGAGGACTTCAACTTGCTAAATGGCATTCCTACGTTAGAGAATTCGTCAAAGACCCTCTCGTGAAGGACTTAAACCTAGAAGAAGAAGCTGCCACTAGTACATTGGGTCTGACATGGGATCAATGTCAAGACGTGTTCAAGACTGCCTTCATACCTGAATGCTTTTCTCAGGTTGTCACCAAAAGGACCATACTTTCCATTTCATCGTCATTATTCGACCCATTAGGTTTAGTCTCACCTATTATTTTTATTGCGAAAATTATATTACAGGAATTATGGTTGCAAAGACTACATTGGGACGAGTCGGTACCTCAAAACCTTCACCATGCATGGACGAAGTTCATATCATCACTAACATCAATGCAGTTACTTACCATACCACGATATTTGTTACAACTCAACATAAAGAGTTTAGAACTGCATGGTTTCTGTGACGCATCCATCCGCGCTTATGGCTGTTGTTTTACGTTCGTACGATTGGTGTGAATAGTGAAGTGAAGGTGGAATTAGTCACATCAAAGTCAAGGGTGGCACCAACGAGGAAATTGTCGTTGCCAAAATTGGAATTGTGTAGGGCACATCTGCTATCGCAGCTCTACATCAAAATAAGACCACTATTCGCAAACGAACACTGCACCACATATCTGTGGTGTGACTCCCAAATTGTGTTGCATTGGATTCAGCAACACTTAGCTACATTATCTACATTTGTGGGAAATCGGATTTCTGATATCCAAGAAGCGACAACAACTTGCCGCTGGAGATACGTTCCGACACGATACAATCCAGCAGATTTAGTTTCACTGTACTAGAATTACACCAATCGAACTGGTTTGACGGACCTGAGTATTTGATACAAGATCAACATGAATGGCCAGTTAACAAATCCACTGAATTGGATGTGGATGTCGTCGACCAGGAAAAGCGCAAATCGTCGTTCATTACCACTGCCTCTACAAACCATTTGCTTGAAGTAGTACACAGATATAGCTGCCATCGTCGTACCCTGCAAATTGTAGCCTGGTTATTCCGTTTTAGTAACGCATCCAAGAAAATAAGGTAGGACACCCCTTGCGTACGCTGCCGGAATATCCTATTGCAGAAAGAAATCTGGACAAATTAGAACGCTGGCATCTTGTCAGTGCAATCAGACAGCACTTTTGGAAACGTTGGTCACACGAATATCTGAGCGAGTTGCAGAATAGAGCAAAGTGGACCAACACCTCATCGAACTGGTCCTTGGGAAATATGGTAATGGTACACGAAGACAACAAACCACCACAACAATGGACTCTGGGTCGCATTGAAGCTATTATCCCGGGAAGAGACGGCCGTATACGAGTAGCTGACATCAAGACAGCAAAGGGAATAATCCGACGCACTATTCATAAACTGGCACTATTACCTGTCACTTGAAAGTAAAACGCATACGTTCAACGGGCCCGGGATGTTGGAGCAGAACATAAAATAGCCGTTAATTACACATATACATAACACAACAGCTACTTTGTTTACATAAAACCTGTTATCTTTCTTTCTTTTAATTTTTAAGTCGATCTATTTGTGCTTTGAATTCAATAAAGTCAGTTTACTAAGAACTAGAAGTGAGTGAAGTTGTAATTTGTGTATTATGGACTTTAAATATCACTACACCCCGCAACTTGTAGTTTCTCGTGCGGACCAAAAGCTCTTGGTTCAGACACGCACCATCAACATTTCAACGGCTTATTAATGCATTTCTAAGAAAATATATCAACAAAAATTGTGTAGTTTACCATGATAATCTTCAGTACATCACTACAAGAACATACGGACAGCCTAAAATTGATATTTTCTGCTTTAAGAAGTATCGATCTTAAAATACAAATAGACAAATGTAATTTCCTTGTAAAAGAAACAAATTATCTCGGACATGTTTTAAAACCAGAAGGTGTGAAACCTAATAGAGAACAAATTTCAGTCATTCGAAACCTTATATTTCCGAAAACACTGAAACAAATCAAATTTTTTCTCGGAGCAACAGGGTATTACCTTAATTTTATAAAAGACTACTCTAAAATTCCGATGATTCGACATTAAAAAAAAACAGCAGAGTAAATATCAATGACCCAAACTATATTTCAGCTTTTGAAAAACTAAAAATTATCATCACAGACAATCATATTTTAAGGTACCCCAATTTTGCTAAGCCATTTAAACTTACGACAGACGCTAGAAACTTTGCACTTGGGGCTGTTCTTTCTCAGGAGGGTCATCCAATATGTTTTACATCTCGTACTCTCAATGATCACGGAAAAAACTATTCAAAGGTAGAAAAGGAACTACTTGCAATAGTGTGAAGTTGTCAATACTTCCAACCATATCTTTTTGGTAGAGAGTTCCGTCTGAGTACTGATCACCAGCCTCTAAAATGGTTACAAGTAAAAAATAATGGAAAGAACATACTATAAACCCTCGGCTCCAAAGGTGGCTTATTCAACTTGGAGAATATGATGCCAAAATAGACTATATTGTAGGTAAGGAGAACAAAATAGCAGATTTTATAAATAGAATTGATTGTGATCTGAATGAAATTCATGCGGGTAATGTAGAATATACTGAGAATGGTTCGGCATAAGCTAGAATAGACTCTCAACAAGAAACATTTTCTGACCATATTCCTATTCTTGACACTGTAGTGAACAGATTTAAAACTAAGTTAATTCTCGCTTTTGTTACCTCGGTTGCACAGCATCAACAAACATAGAAGCTGAAGCGGATGCTAACTGCAGGTTGAGCAAAGGAAGGGCAGCATTTGGCCAAATGGTATGGGCAAATTCCCAAATCTCCAGACGTACGAAATTGCGATTATTCTCCGCATGCGTGAAATCAACGCTACTATACGGAAGCGAAACATGGCTGATCTAGAACTCCATCACGCAAAGACTTCAAGCTTTCGTCAACAAGTGTTTGAGGATCATATGCAGAATATTCCGGCCTAACACTATTTCCAACGAGGCACTATGGCGTCTAACGAACGAGGAGCCTATACTGAAACAGATTAAGCGTAGGAAGTGGTGCTGGATTGGCCACACACTAAGAAAACAGCCAGAAAGCATCACGGGAATGTCGCTCGAATGGAACCCCAAGGGAGCAGAAGCCGTGGCCGGACAAAGAACACTTGGAGAAAGTCAATCCTGCGGGATCTAGCTGATGACAACATCAAATGGGATGGCGCTAAAATAACAACCCAGAATCGTGTGCGATGGAGAAGCCTTGTGGAGGCCCTATGCTCCAACTATGAGTTTTAAAGGAAATTAAGAATTAAGAATTGTCGTTGGCATTTTGCACAATATATTGAAAACGATACTGAAGCTTTTAAATTAATTTCTTTATTCCACGTTAGAGAATCAGGGCATTGTATCCAATTATGAAAGTTTAAAATACAAAATTTATTACCCCAATCTCAAGATTTTAGTAAACAAAGTAAGTAATAATTGTGACATATGTTCGGTAGCCAAATATGATCGTAAACCGATTAGAAAGTGTTTTGCTCTCACAAAAATGCCATCTGATCTTAATGAAATAATACATATATACACCTATGTCAACAAGTTTTCCAAACATGCCGTTTGTTTTCATCTTGAATATAGAACACATTAATTGAAAGAATCAGCCAAGTCTGAGTCGGACTCGCACACGGAGGGTTCCGTACCATCGTACAAGATTTTTTGCTTAAAATATTAATTATGTGCATATTTAACAGCATAAAAGTATACTTCAATTACAGCTTAAAAGTATACTAAAAAAAAAAAAAATTGTTTAACAAAATGTTAAATTAAAGATCAATGCTTCTAAAAATGTGTATTTTTAGTGTTTGTCGTTCTACACACAAGTGAATTAAACACTTTGTGAAAATTTCAACTCTCTACCTATTATGGTTCATGAGATAGAGCAGGAGACGGACGGACATCGTAAGCTTAATAATAGGATCCCGTTAGCTCCATATGGGTACGTAACCCTAAAAATGAGGCGTAAAATAAAAAAAAATTATAAATAATAATTATTTTCAATAAATTAATTAAGAAAATATACATATATATGTAATAATTATTGTAATTTCAAAACAAACAAAAACAAACATATGTGTTTGTATATTATAATCGTTATTCAGGAGTATCACGAAACAAAGGAAGGAGGAGTTATGTATAGTTAGGAATAAAGGATACTTATTATTAAGATTCACTTTCATATTTTTGGTTTAACCAACCGTCAAAAAATCAAAAATCCTCCAGCTATACCCTCCCCACGGGAGCCGACTGGTCAATGGGTACCACTGTTTTTTGTTGCAGCAATGCAAGCAGGTGTTGCCTAGCCAAGACCGATGTATAAACTCCTCTGTCTCTTCTCGGAGGATAACTTTACATGTTACCCCAAGGAAGAATGGAGGAGCTTGCACAAAGGTCATTGCTAAGAGCTTCCTGGCAGTAGGAATAAAATGCTAGGGGTAGGGATCCCTGACTAAAGAACTTATTTGGAGTTCAATAACAAAGAAAAGCGGGCTGGGATATTTGCCCAAAGGTCGGTGGGAGCATTAGCTGCTACCATCGGCGGGCACGGCGAGAATATAAACCGTATCGCCAGTGGCCAAACCTCTACTGTAATGGGAGCAGGTTACAGTGGTTGTAATGTTACTGTCAAAACAAAAACAGAAAAATGGTCGATATAGACTCGGAAAGCGTGAGTAGCGTGGCGACCGTCAACACATCTGCTGAGGAAGAGCTTTTCAATTCCCCAAAACCCTCGATGTCAGGTATTACATCCGTTAGCAGGAGTGGGCCGAGGAAGAGTTCCAGCAAGGAAAACCTGAAGGCACTTGCTCAATACAAGGCAGCAGTCAAAATAATATTACGCCTATAAACCAAGGCTACTCTTTCGCCTAAGGAGCGGGAGGACCTTAAGTGGGCTACTGAAACGGTCACGAAAGGAAGAGAGCACTTCGCGCAGAGTGAGAAACATGTGACGGCACATCCTGCCTTCGTGAATAAAGTTGAAGAGAATGTCGCAAAGAACATTAAGGAGCCGAAAAGACAGTAGTCAAAGGACGAAGAAAGACCTGCAGCCAAACGTCTTCGCACTCAGAAAGCTGTCACACCAAATAACCAGCCAACCACTTCCAGGAAGGCGATGAAAGTCAACGAAGTAGATAAACGGCATTTGATCGAAGCGCTTATTGACCGACATCACCCGAATGGACAGATGACGGTGGATCAAAGGAGATAGGTGGACGCCAAAATGTTCGATGCCATCGTTGCCAGGTTGACGGAGGAGCCAGACAAACCTCCACCCTAGTTTGAAGGAGCATGGTGGTACATAGGAATCAAGATTCTCAAATGCAACGACGAACAAACGCTGAAATAGATCACGGAGGTAGCTACTAGGATAGAAGGACTATGAGAGGGCGCGAAGCTGGAAATAGAAGATAAAAACGATATTCCGTGTGTACCGCGTGCTAAGGTACGAGTACCTAACACGGTAAAACCGGAAGTCACTCTACTGCTATTCCGGCGGCAGAATCTCTATGTTCCGACTGAAGAGACATGAAGGACTCCCAGGATCTGATCCACCAAATAAATAAGGAGGCAGGGGAAGTGCTATACCAGCGTTTCGGAAAGATGTTGGGGAACGGGTAGTGTATACCTGCGCCTCAAAAATGTCACCCAAAGGATGGTAACGACAACATGCTGGAGGCGGGAGAGTTAGAGAGGGATCTCGGACTTGACTCGGTGACTATCGCTACCGGGGATGGAAAGATGGAGGTGACGGACGGAGCGCCAGCGACTACAACTGCTCTCGTACAAAGCAATGCTGAACCTGAGGGGGAGAAATGCTGCAGGTAAACCTCCACCACAGTAAGGTGGCTTCTGCCGAAATGCTTCTCTAGCGTGAGGAAGGTAGCTATGATGTGGCCCTGCTCCAAGAGCCCTGGCTATCCTCCGGGAACAAGGTCTCTGGATTGGGGTCGAAAAATTATAAACTTTTTTACGCTGCAATGGTAAGGAAGATCAGATTTGCCATCCTTGTAAAGAAATATATTAACGCATATTTATTATCTAATGTTAGCACTGATGACCTGACAGTGATTGCTATGGAGGGGGACGACGGACATAGACTCCTTGCCTCCTGCTATATGGCACATTACGCCAATGCACCGCCCAAGGAGCTACAAAACTTTATAGAGGAAGCCGGTCAACGAAAATGGAAGGTGGTGGTAGGTGCAGACGCAAATTCGCACCACCCTCAATGGGGCAGTAAAGAAACCAATCAACGGGGTGAGTACCTCTGTAACTATATATTGTAATATATATATAATGTAAGTATAGCGAATAGGGGAAATATACCAACATATAAGGGTCTAACATTGGAAGATGTATTGGACATCACTTTCTTTTACGGTGACAAAATAAAGATCTTAGACTGGAAGGTGATTGAGCAACCCTCCTTCTCTGATCATAGTTATATAAGTTTCACTGTATATATAAAGATCCCACAAAGAACAAATGAAATATTTAGGAACCCTAGAAATACGAACTGGGGCTTTACGAGAACTTGTTAATGGGTTACTTAAGAAATGTTCCTCAGAACACTTCTAGTAGTGAAGTTGAGGCAGCGACAGAGCTCCTAAATCCTTATGGCATACCATAAATCCTGCCTACCTACGTGACTTGGACTCAAATCTAAGCCCCCATGGAGGAGTAAGGACATTGGTAAGCAAAGAAAGGAAGTTAGAGAGTTCTTTAAGCTAGCGAAACTTGCTGACTGTGAAGAATGCTGGAGAGAATATAAAACACTACTATCGCTATACAGAAAAAAAGAGATTAGGAGAGCCAAGAGAAGCTCCTGGCAGAACTTCTGTGGTAATTTGGACAAGACTGCTGATGCGTCGAAACTTCGGAAAGTACTTGCCAAGACTGGAATGGGCCTTAAAATCGTTTGACCCCTTTAAATCCCCTGGACCGGGCGACATTTTTCCCCCGCTTCTGCAAAAGGGTAGTGCTGTACTGACACCATGGCTTAAAGGTATTTTCAGGAACTGCTTGAGGTTTAACTATGTTCCGAAGAACTGGAGACTTTAAAGGGTTGTATTCATACCAAACGCAGGTAGGAGCAGCCACTTGTATCCAAAAGCCTATCGGCCGATAAGTCTTACTTCGTTCATATTAAAGACTTTTGAAAGACTATTGGACTTGTATATTAAGGAAAGGGTTTCACAGGATCTAATATCGAGGGATCAACACGCCTATACGAAAGGCAAATCCACGGAGTCAGCTCTTAATAGGGTCGTGATGCGCATAGAAAGGGCCATACAGTACGGGGAGTATGCAATAGGTGTCTTCCTTGACATATCAGGAGCCTTTAATAATGTTTCGACAGAAGCACTGTTGGAGGGTCTTGAATCAATTGACGCACATCCATCCATACGGCACTGGATCGGCAATCTACTGAACTGCCCGACGGTGGTGGCTGAATGGGTTGGCAAGGAGAACATGCAGAGGGGGCGTAATCTCTCCGCTGCTATGGACACTTGTAATGAATAAAATTCTTCTTAAAATGAGGGATAGAGGTACAAAGTTAACTGCCTATGCAGATGACTTGGCCGTAATCATCTCAGGTAGGTGTCTTAGCTCAATGAGTCAAGCACTTGAGAGGGTGCTTAAAGAAATTAACGATTGGGCAAGAAAGATGGGACTGGATGTGAATCCAGACAAGACGGACTTAGTACTTTTCACAACAAAATACAAGATTTCGAACTGGCTCCCTCCTAAATTAGGAAACATTGTACTCGCACCAAAGACGTTTGCAAGTTATTAGTCGGAATACTTACGGGACATTGTTTAACGCCTTCCTACGCAGCCAAATTGGGCTTGGTTCAGAGTGATGTATGTAAAACATGCAACGAGGTAAAGGCTAGGGGGACTTTAGGACACCTACTTTGCCAATGTCAAGCTCTCTACAAATCACGCTTTAGCTATCTTGGATCTGCGTCTTTCCTCTCCTTGGAAAGCGTCGTGGATCAAAAGAGCAGCAACCTATTGAAACTCGCAAAAATGTGTATTAAGAACAAAATCTGAAGTTCTCCATGCTTCTTCTTGGCAACACTAAGAACCGCTATTGGTTCATGTGGGATCTTTTGATCGGCCAAGCTAACCTAACCTATGCTCTTCACGCAGTGAATATTATTAAAAGTATGTCATGAAGTTTCTAACACACATATTCTTGATCAGCGCGACGAGACGAGTTGACATAGCCATGTCCGTCTGTCTGTATGTATGCAAAACTAGTACCATACGCAGTACATTTGTCGGAATCAGCCGAATCGGACCCATTCAAACCGGGATCCAAATGAAAGTTCTTATTAGAAAAACTTTTTTGTTTTTCATACTATCGACTTGAAATGTGAACACTATAAGTTTCTGACCCACCAACCATATAAATTTCAAGACCCTCGGACCACTAGTGGTACCCCACATACAAACCTGTATCCAAAAAACTAGCTTCCTGCCTTCATCAGATCTCTATAATATATCAAAATGTTAGAGGTTTATTGTTCAAGCTTAACAATTTGTATAGGGATAGTTTCTGCTTTGAATCTGGTGTTATAGCGTCTTCCGAGACATGGCTTCACTCTGGAATTCTTAGTAATAAAATCTTCTGTTCAAATTTCATCACATATAAAATAGATCGCCCTATTCGACGCGGAGGTGGTGTCCTCATTGCTGTTGTCTCTCACATAAGATCAGAATTCGTTGATCTAAACTGTTCAGCCAATATTGAGTTTATTTGTTTGGTTATTTTTGCCTCATGAATCTGTTTATATATCGTGTTCTTATATTCCGCCTAATTCCAATTTGGAAACTTATATGTGTCATGCTAGAGCCATTAACTCTGTCAATAACATTCTTCGGTACCGTGACTCTTTTATCGTGCTATGTGATTTTAATCTCCCATTCATTTCATGGTCCTTTTTTGGTATCTCGAAGTATCTAGTTCCTTCAGCACAACATGATTTCTTGGACACACTGTTTGAAATTTCCTTGTTTCAAATGAACTCTTTAGAAAACCATTACAATAGATCACTTGATCTTGTATTTAGTAATGATCCTGCTGCTACTTGTGTGTCAAGATGCCAACCTTTACGTATTCCTGAGGATACTTACCATCCAGGCTCCACATCTTTTTCTATACGTCGATTCTGTTTTCGCAAAGTGAACTTTGCTCAACTAAATGGAATAGATTGGTCTTTTTTGTCCAATTGCAGTGATATGACTACTGCTATTAATTTTTTCTATGAAGTGATATACGATACAATATATTTGATGCCTATGTACCCTACAACGCTGTTTCGTAAGTGCATATAAACCATCTTGGTTAATCTGAAGAACATTAAGTCGAGGCTGTATACAAAATTTAAGAGTTCTGGCTCTTCTATTGCTTTTGCTAACTTTTGTGTAGCCCGGGCTAATTTTTTTTCATTAAATAACATTTGTTATAATAACTATCTCACACGTTGTAGATTGCAATTTTCACGCGACCCTAAGCAGTTCTATAACTTTGTGAACTCAAAGCGCAAACCTTCTTTATTTCCCTCATCATTGTATCTAGTAAATGAACATGGCCACAGTGATTTGGGTATTGCAGATCTGTTTGCAAAATTTTTTCAATTCACTTATTCCTCTGAATCCTATAACCAAAACCGGTATCCCATTTCCCATTGTAACATCATTGTTTCTCCTGTTATTAGGGAGGAATGTTTTCTTACAAATTTAAAATCGATGAAAACCACTTACTCACCCGGTCCACACAAAATACCTAGTTGTCTGCTTAAACACTGTGCAGAGTCTCTGTGTAAACCACTTTTGAAACTATTCAATATATCACTTCAGAGCGCATCTTTCCCTCCTATCTGGAAGGAATAAATTATTATTACCCTACACAAAAAAGGTAACAAAGCTGACATATCCAATTACAGGGGTATTGCTAAACTTTCTGCAATCCCAAAATTGTTTGAAAAAATGCTCACTTCAACCTTTTATCACTTTTGAAAAACAATTATTTCTCCGTGTCAACACGGTCTTATGCAAAAGCATTCTTCAACTACAAACTTGCTTGAGTTTACATCTTTTGTAAATCTTGGATTTAGGGACAAACTTCAAACTAATGTTAATTACACTGACTTCAGTAATGCGTTTGATTCTGTTAATCATGATCTGGTTGTACATAAACTTGACCTTTTAGGTTTTTCATAACATCTTCTTTGTTGGATTGCATCGTATTTGAGAAATAGGGTTCAACGAGTATTATTTAAGTCCACTCTTTCTGGTTTAGTCTTTGTCACTTCTGTAGTTCCTCAAGGGAGGCATCTAGGCACATTACTGTTTAATCTTTTTGTAAATGATCTCCCTTTCTCCATCTCACATTCTCGTGTGCGTTGATGTAAAATTGTGCCTTTCATTTAATGATGGTGCCTCCCATCTCAGACTCCAAGAGGATCTTGACTCTTTACATTCTTGGTGTTCAGGGAATTACTTATATCTAAATATCTCCAAATGTAAGTTCATGACGTATCATCGGTGTAAACCTCATTTGTTTACATGAGACGATTGAAAACGCTCCCACTCGAGTGAAGTCTCTACTTTTAATGACCCCGGTGTCCTGTTTGATGTTTTAACCAACACATCTCTTATATCGTAAATAAAGCGAAGAGTGTTTGTCGTTTCATTAAACGCTGCTCATATTGAATTTAATGACCCTTATACCACAAAGACCCTTTTTATATCTCCTGTAGCGTCCACTCCTCGAGTATTGCTCTTGCATTTGGTCACCGCAATATATAAATAATCAAGTTCGATTGAGTCTGTACAGAAATAATTCCTCCTGCTTGCACTTCGTGGCCTTAATTGTTACATTTATTTTTGTTTTAATCTGACAAGTTTCTTTGCCAAATCCCGCCACTTCAAATAAATAAATAAATAAATAAATTAAAGTTTTTATTAGGAGAACTTTTTTGTTTTTTGTACTACTTGAAATTTGAACACTACGAGTATAAGTGTCTGACCCATAGCCACCAACCTTAGCTATTTCAAGACCCTCGGACTTACTCAGCTGGGGCGTGAAGAGTATTACAACTGCGGCATAGCCAAAGTTATTTTGTTTTTTATATTTTTTAAATTTATATTTAATATTGTAATAAATATGATTCATGAAGGTACGCTTACGGTAGTGTAGAGATACTACCTGTCCCGCCCTTTTTCTTTACATATAAGATCTTATATGTAAAGAAAAAGGGCGGGACAGGTAGTATCTCTACACTACCGTATGCGTACCTTCATGAATCATATTTATTACAATATTAAATATAAATTTAAAAAATATAAAAAACAAAATAACTTTGGCTATGCCGCAGTTGTAATACTCTTCACGCCCCAGCTGAGTAAGTCCGAGGGTCTTGAAATTGCTAAGGTTGGTGGCTATGGGTCAGACACTTATACTCGTAGTGTTCAAATTTCAAGTAGTACAAAAAACAAAAAAGTTCTCCTAATAAAAACTTTAATTTATTTATTTATTTATTTATTTGAAGTGGCGGGATTTGGCAAAGAAACTTGTCAGATTAAAACAAAAATAAATGTAACAATTAAGGCCACGAAGTGCAAGCAGGAGGAATTATTTCTGTACAGAGTCAATCGAACTTGATTATTTATATATTGCGGTGACCAAATGCAAGAGCAATACTCGAGGAGTGGACGCTACAGGAGATATAAAAAGGGTCTTTGTGGTATAAGGGTCATTAAATTCAATATGAGCAGCGTTTAATGAAACGACAAACACTCTTCGCTTTATTTACGATATAAGAGATGTGTTGGTTAAAACATCAAACAGGACACCGGGGTCATTAAAAGTAGAGACTTCACTCGAGTGGGAGCGTTTTCAATCGTGTCATGTAAACAAATGAGGTTTACACCGATGATACGTCATGAACTTACATTTGGAGATATTTAGATATAAGTAATTCCCTGAACACCAAGAATGTAAAGAGTCAAGATCCTCTTGGAGTCTGAGATGGGAGGCGCCATCATTAAATGAAAGGCACAATTTTACATCAACGCACACGAGAATGTGAGATGGAGAAAGGGAATGTTTCATTTACAAAAAGATTAAGCAGTAATGTGCCTAGATGCCTCCCTTGAGGAACTACAGAAGTGACAAAGAACTAAACCAGAAAGAGTGGACTTGGATAAACACTCGTTGAACCCTATTTCTCAAATACGATGCAATCCAACAAAGAAGATGTTATGAAAAACCTAAAAGGTCAAGTTTATGTACAACCAGATCATGATTAACAGAATCAAACGCTTTGCTGAAGTCAGTGTAATTAACATTAGTTTGAAGTTTGTCCCTAAATCCAAGATTTACAAAAGAATGTAAACTGAAGCAAGTTTGTAGTTGAATGACTGCTTTTGCATAAGTACCAGATGTGTGACACGCGGAATATAATTGTTTTTCAAAAGTGATAAAAGGTTGAAGTGAGCATTTTTTCAAACAATTTTGGGATTGCAGAAAGTTTAGCAATACCCCTGTAATTGGATA
The DNA here is from genome assembly GCA_035041805.1 of Amiota mariae. NCBI lineage: Eukaryota > Metazoa > Arthropoda > Insecta > Diptera > Drosophilidae > Amiota > Amiota mariae. Next base: position 38,507 of record JAWNKV010000714.1, read on the forward strand.
TGTCAGCTTTGTTACCTTTTTTGTGTAGGGTAATAATAATTTATTCCTTCCAGATAGGAGGGAAAGATGCGCTCTGAAGTGATATATTGAATAGTTTCAAAAGTGGTTTACACAGAGACTCTGCACAGTGTTTAAGCAGACAACTAGGTATTTTGTGTGGACCGGGTGAGTAAGTGGTTTTCATCGATTTTAAATTTGTAAGAAAACATTCCTCCCTAATAACAGGAGAAACAATGATGTTACAATGGGAAATGGGATACCGGTTTTGGTTATAGGATTCAGAGGAATAAGTGAATTGAAAAAATTTTGCAAACAGATCTGCAATACCCAAATCACTGTGGCCATGTTCATTTACTAGATACAATGATGAGGGAAATAAAGAAGGTTTGCGCTTTGAGTTCACAAAGTTATAGAACTGCTTAGGGTCGCGTGAAAATTGCAATCTACAACGTGTGAGATAGTTATTATAACAAATGTTATTTAATGAAAAAAAATTAGCCCGGGCTACACAAAAGTTAGCATACAAGCAATAGGAAGAGCCAGAACTCTTGAGAATTTTGTATACAGCCTCGACTTAATGTTCTTCAGA
>JAWNKV010000715.1:0-61056 GCA_035041805.1 Amiota mariae
CTAATTTAACCTTTTGTTTAACATTTTTTTTTTTTTTTTGTATACTTTTAAACTGTAATTGTGTATACTTTTAGGCTGTTAAATATGCACATAATTTAATATTTTCAGCAAAAAATCTTGTACGATGGTACGGAACCCTCCGTGTGCGAGTCCGACTCACACTTGACTGATTTTTTTAATAATTCAACTTTTAATAGTTTTCTTCAATAATTAACTTTCTTAAATTTTCAAATTCACAGCTGTTTTTTGTTTACTGAAGTCAATATGGTTGAAGTCGTTTGTGTACCTCGACGTCGTTTGTGTAGTTTGACGCTGCATGCTGGGTTTGTCGACAATGCAGCTTATGAAGTAGTTTGTGTACCTCCACCTTAAGTCCGCTAATATAACTTTTAACTTGGCAATACTTTCTTCAAACATATTTTTCATTAGTACATCTCTTATTTGTGTTTTGCTGGGAATTTTGTATCTTAGATAAAACATTTCAGAATCTAATATAAAGTTTTCATTTTCAATAATGTTGAACAGATGCACATTTAACGCAATCATCATAGTTAATACCTTATCAATTTCTTTCTTTCGTCTTGAATTGCTATCGTATTGAATGGCTCTGTTAAAATAGGAGGAAATTGAATGCATGCTTGATCTGAAGCTGCTAGTATTTGTTGACATTGTATAACTTAATGGATTGGAATCTGTTACTGCTATGTTAGAATTAGTGATGGATTCGGTAATCTAAGCCTGGATGAAACCTTTTTAATTGTTCTTGCAAATTTAAGGTGTTACCGCCTATTTTAAATTATTTTCTGCAGTTCATGCACTTAGCAAGCATTTTATCGTCAGACCTCTTAAAATACTTCCAAACTTTCGATATTCCTTGTTTTCTTTTCGGTATTTTGTCTTGTTTACTTAAGCTCACGTCAGAGTCTGTGCTGCTGCAATTACATGGCACTGCATCATCAACTGTAATGCTGGGTACAATGCGTCGTTTTACTTAAATGAAACGTATATATTTTAATCTTTAAAAATAATGCTTAAATTTAATATTACCTTTTTTAACTCTTGCCAGGAAATTATCCATGGTTATACATCTATATACTTCTTTTTTTTTAATTTTAAGATTTTTAGCACACACGCTTTGAGCTTCTATTTGAAAATGCGCCTTTTTTGGTGATGTGCAAAGCTTTTAAGAAAAACTATCTAAATCTATCGATAGTGATGGGATACCATCGATGGCAGTTTGATAGCGCCCAACCATCGATAGTTCTACACCCCTAGTTCAAATGAGCTATGGCCGCGTTTCTCAAAGTGTGGGTCGCGAACCACCACTGGGTCGTAAAAAAGTGACCGGAAAAAGGTCAGCGATTGGTTCTGCTGAACGCGCCCAATTTGGAGTGGATCTACAATATACAAATTATTTTTATAAAACTTTCCGACCGACAGTCAAATGAAAGTATGAAACCGTCAAAGTTGAAACGTCATTTAGCCACACTTCATTTTGAATACTCTGTTAAGCCAATTAACTTCTTTTGCTGATAAGAAAATTGAATTAATCGCTGCTCAAAAATCACTGCATAATGCACTCTTTCCTCACCAGTCAAATAAAAACCTCACTTTGACAGCTTTTGAAATTTCCAAATTAATAGGTATCCTCCTGGAGAAAAATTAATACTTCCAGCTTTAAAAATTGTCGCAAAAAACTTATGAGGAATAAAGAAAAAAAGTTTATTTTCGGCAATACCATATAAAATGACACAGTCAAACGGAGAATTAACGATATTGCGAAACATTTGGAAGAAGGACTAGTTGCTAAAGTAAAAAAGCAAGTTTTTTTCCTTAAAAGTTGATGAAAGCATAGATATCTAATGCGTTTTATCAGATATATTGATGAAGACAGCATACAAGAAAAATATTTTTTTTCTAAAAGGCTACCGACAAGAACGACCTCAGATGAGATTTTCAAGCTTACCAATGAATTTGTCACTGGTCACGGAATTGATTGGATTAAGTGTGTTGGTCTAAGTAGCGACGGAGCACGTGCAATGGCAGGCTGTCATAAAGGTTTGCTTAAACAAATTCGAGAATTAGCCATTAATTGTGTATGGGTGCACTGTAGTATCCATAGACAAGCGTTGGCGGTAAAACGCTTGCCCTTAAATTTAAACATAACTTTGGAAAAGTGTGTCAAGTTTGTAAACTACATAAAATCTCGGCCATTCAATAGCAGACTTTTTACCGAATTATGCAAGGAAATGGGTAGTCTGTTTGAGCTAAAAGGCGAAGCTATTTCTGAACCCACCCACCATCTAAAAAAGATGCTATTTTTCCATTTAAGGTTCCATGTTTCGAGTGGCTATTAAAAGTAGTTTAAGGTGGAGATACAAAAACGACTTCAACGATAAGCTGCATTGTCGACAAACGCAGCATACAGCGTCAAACTACACAAACGACGTCGAGGCATGGTGTAAGAAAACCATGACGTCGAGGTACACAAACGACTTCAACCATATTGACTTCAGTAAACAAAAAACAGCTGTGAATTTGAAAATTTAATAAAGTAATTATTGAAGAAAACTGTATTAAAAGTTGAATTATTAAAAAAAGGAAGCATGTATTGTAATACATTGAATTGGAATAACTTTTTAAATAGATAGGAAAGTTTTCCATCAAATTTAACATAAATACTGCAAAGAAATTCTTTTTCCATTCACCAATACTGTTTTCTATTGAAGTTGAAGTTGTTCGACTTTTTGAGTTGCTACGTTCGCGAGCAAGCTATGTAACTCGGTCCATACGATTTCATACATTTCAACTTTCTTTTTTTGACGCACGAACGGAGCAAAGCTGGTTTGCAAGAAAACGTCGTTTGTGTATCTCCACCTTTATTTGTGCGACATATTTGGTACATTCAATGAATTGAATTTAAATTCGCAAGGCTTTGGATTCAATATTTTCAAAGTATTTAAAAAAGTCGCTGTAATAATTAAAAAAATTACTCTGTGGAAACAACGACTTTCAAAAGAAATTTTAAATCTTTTGAAACCTTACATAAATTTATTGAAATCCATCCAAACTATGATGAAGGAGATTTATATCTAGAAACACTATCAGTCTCAATTCAAGAACACCTTTCGCAGCTAATAAATAGTTTTAAAGACTACTTTCCAGATATTCCTTCAAACAATATGTGGATTAAAGATCCTTTTTCTATCGAAATTGAAAAGGAAGAAATGTTTAATCTTATAGTGGCTTTACAGTGGCTCGAATCACGAAGATTCGGTTTTGTGGTTTACAGTGGTATTTTAGAATCTCGAACAGCTGTTGTTTGTTTTGATTATACATACAAATGGAACGTTGTGGCTAATTGTGATAATTAAAATGGACATTTTGTGAAAAATATATGATTGAGAACAATTTGGAGTGTATGCAAATAATACTTGCAGCTTCCTTTTTCATTACTGCTACTCATTTTATTAATATTTGAAGAAAAAATTACAATTTAAAATTTTCTTCAAATTGTTTTGTGCAATGATCAGCTGTTTTATGTGCGGCGCGCAAAAAAACGAAGAAGAAGACACATGACAATCACAAAAAACGACGAAATTATGAAAATGCTGCCAACCTACATGGAAGAATTGCCCAGCCCTGTTAAGACTGACCATTCAAAAAAACCGAATCTTTGCGAATCTATTTGAGATTAGAATCTCACAATCGAATCTCTCTACAACAACAACCCCTAATTTTTGTCATTTTCTCTTTTTCTCTCGATCTACGCTTTTTATTATCTTTCATACAAATTTTCAACCACTGGTGGAAATAAAACGCTCTGGTACCTTTAGCATGTCACTCATAACCAGTGCAGTCATACATACATACGCTGTATCCTTTCACAACAATCTTCTTTCATCAATAAAAAGGCAGTTGTCATTTTGCATTTAATTATTTTTCTCGTTAAATAAATGTGTTCTAAACAATAATTCTTAATAGCCTTTTCACACCGAACTGATTCAATATGAATCAATTTTGCGTTCAGACCGGCGGATCTGTATTAAGAACAGTTGTTTTTGAAATGTAATTTCTTTAGCAAGGTGTAAGTAAAAAAAAAAAGCGGATAAACTTTTGCTTGTGCGTCTGTAGCGTAGCGATAAGTATTTGTGCATGAGTAAGAGAGAGATAGATGCTTTACTGTCATTTTTCTCATGGTGTAAGAAAACAAGGTGACGCCAATTTGGGTTGTTACGCTCTCAAAATTCGCTCACTCTCAATTTTTAGTGAATAAGTATCATCAGTGTATTAAAACGCTGAAAAACGCGCATTTAGTGTTGAACACAACGTGAAAGTGCATTGAAAATGTAAAAATTAATTTTTTGCGCTTTGATCAACTGTGTTCGGAGAAATTGTGCTCAAAATAGAATTATTAAAAGGAAATTTAAATTGAAAGTGCGGTGTAAATTGATTAAAATACTGAATTAAACAATAAAACAGTACATTTTGTATGTTTTATATACTTTGCAAGCAGTTAAATATGCAAATGTGTTAATATGTAAACAATGAACATATGATAGTTCTGTGCAGCGTAAAAATCACGAAATAAGGACCATTTGCTGAGAACGACACATAGCGGTAAAAAATTGACGGCACCTTGTTTTCTTACACCATGCATTTTTCCTTGTGGTTGTTGTCCGATTCAATGGTCAAATTGATCGTGCATCGATTCTATGTTGAATCGACCATTAAATCGGAGAAAAACCAAAAGGAAAAATGACAGTTGTTGTAGAATGTGAATCGATTCAGGTAGATTCATTAATGGAATCGGATGTGAACCAAAACAGGGCTGCAAATTTCTGATAGTGTTGAAAATTTTTGGTCATTTCCGGTTAGGAACTGTCATTTTCGACAGAGCCAAAACAAAAAACAGCTGGCACAAAACAATTTGAAGAAAATTTTATATTGCATATTTTTTATATATTAATAAGTAGCAGAAATGAAAAAGGAAGCTGCAGGATTTATTTTCATACATTGCAAATTTTTCTTAATCATGTATTTTACACAAAATACCCATATTAATTATCACAATTAGCTACAACGTTCCATTTTCGTTCCAAAACAAAAATACAGCTGTTTTTCAAGCGAAACCTTTGTGTGAATGTTCGCTGAAAAGACAAAAATTTTTAAGCAGTGTAAATCAGGCATAACACTAGTAATATGAAATACTGAGTTGTTTTTATTCACGCTTATTTCCAGCAAACGCTTTAAAAACTAGGATATGCTAGATTGCCAATTTCACTAGGTTTAAAAGAAATTTTTATTCACCTCAAAACTGGTTCCATCTCAAAATTTACTAGTTCTAGCTCGAACTACATTTTTATTCACACTGCCCATTGAATGCTCACTGTAAATCGACTATACCATAGTATTTCAGTCCTGTCTAAATGGCCTATTAGCTACTAAATACATACCTAAAAATCGATATAGTCTTTTTATTGATACCTGGGCACTTTATTTTATGAATTGGCGCGAGTTTTTACGTATAAGTCAAAATAAATTCTACATACTTATGGTACCAAGGATAATCTTTGAAAAAATATTTTTGTTATGCCAAGTGAAATTATTACGCTCCAATTGGGGCAATGCGGCAATCAAAGTAAGAAACGATTCGTATTTAATTAATAATAGTAGAACAAGTTATATTTTGTTATTAGTTGGGTTTGAATTTTGGAAGCGTTTGTGCTTGGAGCATGGTATTTCGTCAGAAGGCGTACTAGAAGATTTCGCAACAGATGGTGTAGATCGTAAGGATGTATTCTTCTATCAAGCTGACGATAATCATTACATACCGCGCGCCGTCTTACTTGATTTAGAGCCACGAGTTATACACACGATTATGACTTCGCCTTTTGCAAAGGTATTATAAATGAATTCTATTCTTGAATGATATAGTTTTGTTTTGAATTTTATAGCTTTATAATCCCGAAAATGTCTATTTGTCCAAACATGGCGGCGGAGCCGGAAATAACTGGGCATCAGGTTTTAGCCAAGGCGAGCGTTTGCAGGAAGAAGTGTTCGATATAATCGATCGTGAGGCTGATGGTAGTGATTCACTTGAAGGTTTTGTCTTATGTCACTCTATAGCTGGTGGCACAGGCTCAGGCATGGGTTCTTATATTTTAGAACGCCTCTCAGATCGTTTTCCAAAAAAGCTACTTCAAACATATAGCGTATTTCCGAATCAAGATGAGATTAGCGACGTTGTAGTACAACCATATAATTCGCTTTTGACACTTAAGCGTCTTACACAATGTGCCGATTGTGTTGTGGTGCTGGATAATACAGCATTAAATCGTATTGCCACTGAAAGACTACATATACATACACCAACTTTTGCACAAATCAATAATCTTGTTTCCACAATAATGTCTGTGAGCACAACAACACTGCGTTATCCATCGTATATGAATAACAATTTAATTGGCCTAACGGCCCCATTGATACCAACACCGCAACTACATTTTCTTATGACAGGTTATACACCGCTATCCTCCGACAGTGATGTCAGTATCCAATTCACCGTATCTGTTTTAAGATTATCAGATTATGTATATTTATAGACTAAAATCAATGTGCGAAAAACCACTGTGCTTGATGTTATGCGCCGTCTGTTGCAGCCTAAGAACATGATGGTATCTGCTGGTCTAGACAAAAACAATAAACATTGCTATATCTCTATATTGAATATCATACAAGTATGTAACAATTGATAACCAAAATTTTGTAACTGTCTTTTTTTTTTAATGCAGGGTGAAGTTGATCCCACTCAAGTTCATAAGTCACTGCAACGCATACGCGAACGTAAATTGGCTCAGTTTATACCTTGGGGACCAGCTAGTATTCAGGTTGCGCTTTCGCGAAGCTCTCCATATGTGCAGAGTGCACATAAAGTTTCTGGTCTTATGATGGCTAATCATACAGGCATAAGCGCACTTTTCAATCGTGCACTTATGCAGTACGACAAATTGAAAAAACGTAATGCTTTTCTTGATCAATTTCGTCGTGAAGACATGTTTAAAGATGACCTAACTGAGTTGGATTCATCGCGGGATGTTGTCGATTGTTTGGCTCAAGAATATGAAGCTGCCACACAATCTAATTATATGCATTGGACACCTAGTGTAAGGGGTGAATAAAATAATATTAATGTTTTTTTCATTTTATATGGCTTATTATTGGCATAAGTTATTTTATTTTTATAAAAATGAAATAATATTGTAATATTTATTTATTAACCCATAAAATCTTATTACAGTTTACAAGCATTTGCATTTTTATAGAGTACTAGCAAGCCCTGCGCGAGTTATAGTTGTGTGAGTGGTATAATCTTAGTTTAATAAAAGATAATTCTCAATTTAATGTTTGTTTAATCATAAGTTGGAGTGTAACTTAGTTTGTATAAGATAATTCACAATTTAATATTTCATTTAGTCATTAGTTGTAGTATAATTTAGTTTTTTATAAGAACACTCACAATTTAATATTTATTTAGTCATTATATAGTTGCATTATAACTAAGTTTAATATAAGATAATTCACAATTAAATATTTATTTAGTCATTGGTTGTAGTATAACCTTAGTTTTTTATAAGATAATTCACAATTTAATATTTATTTAGTCTTTAGCTGTAATACAACTTGGTTTTCCCTTGCTGATATAAAACTTCGAACTACTTAGGTATCGTTCAGTTCAATCAGAACGTTGTCTTTAACGACAACGAACAACAACAACACCGACATCTTCTATTGCCCTTTTTTTATGTCGCTAATGTCGTCCTGTGCTTCGTTTCGTTGGACGCTAGTTTAATGAGTTGAACCAGCACACCTGGAATCCCGTTGCTTGTTCAACAGCTGCGTGGCTGAGTCCCTCCCTAGTGCAAAGCGATGGTAACAATGATGGTATTGATGACTGAGTTGGAAACGTTGCTGGGGCTTTGTGTTTCACACGGATGACGAGCAATAAGTTGGCGTTGGAAATGAATATATGTATGTATTTAATGTCTAATTTCCATTGTCCTTGATTTCTCCAATGTCCCTCGATTTGCAAAACGGTTGGATGTTGTACGCTGTAATATGTAAATAAAAAATATAATAATATTTTGAATAGAAGCGATTGTATGTTTTGCATGATCGTTTATTAATCCAATTTTCTTAAATTTAAAATACAGTGAATGTCTAAAGGGTACATACACCTGCAGATTTGCGTATTTTCTATATAATACCTATTAAATGAAAAAAGTAATGATGAAGTTTTCTTCTAGATCTATATTTATTCATAAAATAACAAAAATTAAAAAATAACTTAATTTGTTTTATAACAAAAAAAAAAAATAGAAAAATAACAAAAATCAATTGGACAAAAGTCTACATACAGCCTATATGATTACAGAAAACCTTTAACTGTCTTATTTGCAATTACTACAAAACTTTTAGTATTTTGTAGGTCCACCACCATTCTCTATTACTGCTTTCAGGCGTCGTGGCATTGATGACACCAACGTAGATACCTCTTCTGGGGATATCTACTCCCATGCGTTTGCCAGTGCTTGTTTCAACGATTGAGTATTATTAATCGGAAGTTGTCTTACTTTCCGAACAGCCATTCCTTCACAATCATAGCAGTCTAGGGGGGAAGTAAGTTCTATTTTGAAAGAAGTTGATCGAAACCCAAAAATTAGTGCTCCGAAATTGGCCGATCACATCGCTAATATATCCGGAAACAATGTGGGTCCAAGAACCGTCAAAAGAGCTCTGAACATAAACGAACTTTTCAGCAGGACACCCCGTAAAAAACCGCTGATATCAGAAAAAAACCGCCGTCTTCGCCTTGAGTTTGCTCGGGCGCATATTGATAAGGGAATGGATTTCTGGTCGAAGGTTTTGCTCACAGACGAATCGAAGTTGAATATATTCGGAAGTGATGGCCGAGCCAAAATCTGGCGAAAGAAAAATGCGGAAATGCAACCCAAAAACTTGGTATCAACTGTCAAGCACGGTGGTGACAACGTGATGGTTTGGGGAGCTATAGCAGCAGATGGTGTTGGAAAGATGACATTTATTGAAGGTAATATGGATCGTTTCAAGTATAGAAGCATTTTCGAACATCTGAAGCCATCTGTTGAATGCTTGGGTCTTGGGAACGGTTGGATATTCCAACAAGGCAATGATCCCAAGCATACTGCTATGATTGTGAAGGAATGGCTGTTATATTATGCACCCAGACAGCTAAATACCCCCCCCCCCCAAATGCCACGACGCCTGAAAGCAGTAATAGAGAATGGTGGTGGACCTACAAAATACTAAAAGTTTTGTAGTTATTGCAAATAAGACAGTTAAAGAAGGTTTTCTGTAATCATATAGGCTGTATGTAGACTTTTGTCCAATTGATTTTTGTTATTTTTCTATTTTTTTTTTTTTGTTATAAAACAAATTAAGTTATTTTTTAATTTTTGTTATTTTATGAATAAATATAGATCTAGAAGAAAACTGCATCATTACTTTTTTCATTTAATAGGTATTATATAGAAAATACGCAAATCTGCAGGTGTATGTAGACTTTAGACATTCACTGTATTTACATAGGTATAAGTGAAGGTATAAGTATCGGAATACATAGAATGAAGCAGTGCATAGAAATGCATAATTAATTAGAACTAGTTTTTTACATCCTCAGCCCCGCCAAGAGTACACTGAATTTCCAATGGATACAGCAGTTGTCGCAAGCTCTGGTGCGACCGTCACGCCCAGTATGTACTGTAACAACCGCTAATGTTAATCAAATTAAAGTCAAATCAAAACATCAATACAATGTTGTTCTATACCTCTTAATTTAGTATATATTTCATCGCTTCACCGCGGTGCACTTTACTTTTCGGCATTCTAACTAGAACTGATTAACTCGCCGACCGACGTCGCTGTTCAACCGCAGTCAGTGCTCTCGCGAGAGATCGCACACCATCAAGCATCCATCAGATTATGTGTGTCTCTCTCTTCGCTCGGCACAGGTTGCCACATGTACCAATAACCACTGCCAGCTTCCACAGGAATCTGGACTGGTTGTCATCGGTTAAAATGCAAACTTCGCAGCTGCATTAAGTATTCGAGGCGCCATTGAGATGTGACGTTGTTCTCATACGGTGAGCGTAGTCTTCATCACTGGCTACGTTACATGGGCCTTCAATAGCCAATCTGGTCCGTGCTTTCAATGATTGGATTGAAGTAGTCTTTTTGCAGTAATACCGCGTGTTAATAGTTCAGCTGGGTTGCAATTTCCTTCGCAATGGCATCAAATATAGACAGAATTTATTTATTTCAGCCACTCGATTTCACCAGTGATTTTGGTTGCTCATCTGCACCAATCCAGTTGATCACGATACTAGAGTCTGACCACATGTATGTTTCAGAGATATTATGGTTTAACTCCTCTTTCAATTAGCAAGCTAGCCTTGAAGCAACGACGGCTGCTGTAAGTTCAAGCTTGATCAGAGGGACAGCTCCATCTCCTTTAATCGGGGTGACCCTGTTCTTTGAGCAAATAAAACTTGTTTATATTTCGTTATTCACTTTAATTTCTCTTGTAGAAGCAAACACCCCGTAAGCCGCTGGACTTGCGACGGCAAATACATACGTGTAACTCGAACACTGAGGTGTTACACTCTATCAGGCATCGTTGTAGGGAAAACTATTTCAGGTGTGCCACATCTTCTCGCCATATTTCGAAATCGTTGGCATGCTTTTCGTCTAAGCCAGCGTTCCAATCCGAATATTCCTTCCAAATTCCTTGCAATAGCATTTTTATGCTTACGTTGTGGGGTCCTAATAATCCTAGCGGGTCGTAAATTCTCGCCATTGCCCACAACACATTTCGTTTTGCCGGTCTTAAATTCTTTATATATGCCACTACGGACTCTACCTCGACATTTATTTCGTCGGTTTTGGTATTCCAGTTGGTTCCGAGCACCCTTTGCTCGAGTGTTTGGTTAATTTCTTTCACATCAAGTCGATTTTTCGAGCATTGATCGTTGGAGATCCATTTGCGTAAATTAAAACCAGCGCGTTTCATGACAACTTTGGCTGTGGTATACATTCTGTCAAAAAAGTACCGGGAATTTATAAATAAAACAACATTTTTACCTTTAATCATCCAAATTTATTGGGTCGCCTTCAAAATAGGCACCATTTGCTCCAGTACATCTATACCAACGGCATTTCCAATCATCGAAACATTTTTTATAGGCGCTTTCCGGGATGGCCTTCAGTTCACATTTTATGGCTTCAATGGACTCAAAACGGGTGCCACGAAGCGGCAATTTTAGTTTTGGAAAAAGGAAAAAGTCACAGGAGGCCGTAATGATGCGTTCCATGAATGTGGGATCGGAATTACAGTGATCCAGCATGTCCGAAGCGACCTTTTCGCGATAGCGTTTTTGAAGAAAATTCAGCTCTTTTGGCACCAGTCGCGCGGCCACCTTTCTCATGCCCAAAATATCAATTAAAATCGTACGTGCTGGCTCGTGGGATATGTTGAACTCATGTGCTATCTCTCTCAAGCTGGTATGAAGGTTTTCGAGCACCATTTCCTTAATTTTATCGACGTTATCGTCGGTAGAAGCCGTCGATGGGCGTCCGGAACGAGGCAAGTCTTCGACCACTTCACGACCGTCTTTGAAGGCTTTGTACCACTCATATGCCCGAGTTTTCAATAGATCATTATTGCCAAAGGCCTTTTGTAACATTCTCAATGCATCGGCACACGAAAATTCATTCGCGACACAAAACTTTAAACAAATTCTTTGTTCAACGAAATCACCCATAGTAAAAAATCGGCACGCACTATTGACATCGACTTACTTAACCAGCTGCAAACTGTAAACAAACTGGTTGACAGATCCCGCTCAAACTTGGCATAGTAATTAAGGACAGTTGTACCAACCTAGGAAAAAAAAATTACCTGCCTAGATTACCCCGCCAGATTTAAATCCCGGTACCTTTCTGATAGAATGTATAACGCATCTGTTTCTTTAATGGTCGATAAACTGGAAATTTTCTGGCAATGGAATCTCATTAAAACAGCAGTTAAATCTGTTAATAACTTTTTACCTGGACTTAGATGATCGTCCAATGAGGCCATTGCTTGCTCGTTGGATGAAGCATCGAATACAATACGCATTTTTGTTGTCTCTTTGTCTTCGCGATAAACTGGATGAAGTGGCATGTAATAGCCCTGGCCATCGGTTAGTATTGGCACCCTTTCAGCAATGCCAGTCTGCAGCAACTCTTGCATACCCTTATCGAACTCAATAAGCTTTTTTTTATTTTTTTACACAGCTTCTTTGTCAAACTGGTGAGACGGCTTTTAACGTTTTGAATGTTGTTATGCATCTCACCCAAGGTAGCTTCGAAGAGTAACGCTCACCGATATAAAAATCATCAGATTGCTCCAGAATGTTAAATGCACAAATTTCTCCACTGGGAACTCCGCCTTGATGGCCTTATATAATCCACCCAAAGAATGTTTCTGTTGCTACCAACTAGCTATCAATGTTTTTGCGATTGGTATAGTTGAACTTCCAATAATTGTCTTGTCCAATTAAAAGATTTATACCACTTAACAATTCGAGATTCACTACGATGTCTTCCGCAATATTTTTATTTATTTGCTTTGTAGCTCTTGGCAACGGCAAGACATCCTCACATATATTTGGCACAACTGTTGCGTAAATCTTTATTATATTATTTGAATATTGACTTTGCACGCTAATTATTACACGCTTAATTTTATTGACCACTGGTTATGGTGAGGTTGCATAAAAGTGACTATTCTAGCCCTTTCACTGCTTACGATGAGTAGTTTCAGTTTAGCAGTTTTGCTAAGCTCTCGGTCCCATAAGTTCATTGAGTACCATTGTCCATTATAAGTCGAGTTAGAACCTTAATACCCGCTATTATCTCCTATGCTGTTTGCAAATACATTTTATTGTCGACTCCCTGCGTTGTTGTACTTAGTGTCGCTGATGCAGCTTCTTCTACACCTCTTTGCTCTGGCCAGACTACTAGCTCCTGCGATTTATTTAAAGGACTTTCGCACATAGGCGTCCTCCCGCTACAGCTAAGAGAGCGTATATACTGATTTTTACAAAATTTCGCAGAGTGATTCGGCTTACCACATCTATAACAACGACCCTCGCTTTGTAATATTTTCTTCCGTTGCTCAACACTAATGAATTATCTTTACAATATTTTGAGTCATGGTTCGGTTTCGAGGTAACTGTTTTCCAGAATACAAACCAACGGCTGTACCTACGTCACTTGTTCTCGCATTTTTCGTTTCTCCTTTTTCGCAATTCCATTTATCGTTGTTGTCAGCTTCGGACAATTGTGCTTCAATTTCGATTTTTAAATATCCCAATAGAGCTGTTAGTGAATCTGTGTTCTCAATAACTGTAGAACTGAGTGGCCGCTGAAAGAACTCTTCTCGTTTTCGCACTCTGTGATTATTATTATTATTATTGCTGAGGGATGTAGCACTGCGACCTATAAGATCTATTGTGCCCCCTTTATGGACTTAGAGTATTTCTCCTAGCCCAATACCCTCGATGAATTGTAGTATTGGTCCTACTTCCCAAAGTCTGAATTCGTCCTCGGGTAGGGTGAATTCGCCAAGGTGTTTGCTTCTCCTGCGCATCAGGGCAGAGCATGTTCCTATCACATGTAGCACTCTGTGATACTCGATTCGCAATTGTGATGGAATCGATTTTAAGAGAATCGAACTAACTAGTGTATCATATTTAGGTATTGAAACTCCGAGTGTATTCAATGTTCTTATTGTTGTCTTTACTTCGTTGTATAGTTTACTTAAACCTTTTACGCATTTGTCTGATGGTACACCCTTCATATCTAACAATTTTTGCACATACCTTTCTGTGATTTTCTCTGTGTCTCCATATTCTTCTAACAGTCTATCGCATCGTTGTAACATGCCTCTGTAGGTATTGGCCCTGCAATGGTCGCAACTGCGCATCATTCAAATAATTAAATTTGGAAGCGAAATCAAAGCTCCCGCTTTCATGAACTGCAGCTTTGAACTTCTCCCAAAAGGACAACCAATTCTCAATTTTTCTATCGAATTTCCTTAGTTTAATTGGCCTTAGTACATTACTTTCCTCAGAGCCTTTCACTTGCCGCAATGCAATCGTGTTGTTCGTAGCGGCTTCATCAGTTAGTGCATCCGCACGCTGTAAGCAAAATTGCAATTTGGCCATGGTTGCCAATGCCCTATCGTCATATTCAAAAGCTGTTTCGTAATCTCTTACTGTACGGATGTTATCGGACCAATAGTGTGTCACTCAACAACACTAAAACTTCTTGTTGAAAACAAAAGAAACAAGAAAAACAAATATTACGGTACTTTCACACACACACACACAAGAAGGACAGAACAAGCAAACACAGTTTAACACACTTTATCTTTACACAAAAAGCTGACAAGTGGTGTTTTTTTGGACAATTATCAAGAAAACTATAAAAAACCAACAGGAAACCAGAAGCAGAGGTTCCGATAGTACACATTATTCATATATACAAGATAAATATAAAACTTATAATAAAAATAATTGAAGTCATAACAAACAGAGTTTTTTTTTTTCTACTAAGATCGAAGGACAAATTTTGGAGTGCGACATCAACTCATATGAGTGGAGTTTTGGAAGGAAGAGCCTCAGAGCAATCTTTTGCTCATCTTTGACGACTCAGGAAATCGTCACAACATATTTGGCGCCCAACGTGGGGTCCTCATGCAGTCTATACGGATTGAACACAGCACGTGTGAGCAACAGGTAAGTGTTTGTGATCGATTTATGAGTATGAGAGTAGAGAATAATTCAGTAAGTCAATTATAATGTCTCAAGGGGAATTGACAAGCGAGGCTAATGGTAACGACAATGTTGAAAGTTTGTGTGCACTGCAATACGACGTTGTTACCAGGTTAAAGCAGCTGTGCACTAATTTTAAAAAGGACGGTGTGGCCAGAAAAACAAAGTCGTACTTTCAATAAAGATTAAAGAAGTTAGAGGCCCTCGCTGAACAGTTTGCACAGACACATAAATCCTTAATATCCCTTCAATGTCCAAGCACTAACCGGTATATTGCAAAAAATATCGCTGATGATTTTGAAAAGGAATATCTTTCGGTTTTCTGTGCGATTTCAGACGCCTTTGAATTCATTTTCACACCAGCATCATTCTCAACGGTAAACGCGACTCACAATAGTACAATTGTTGCACCAGTGTCAACCGTTCAATTGCCGAAACTACCAGTGCCTACGTACTCAGGCAAATTTATCGATTGGCCAGAATTATATGATGCTTTTGTGCAACTCATCTATGACAACAATTCACTATCGGACATGCAAAAATTCCATTTCTTAAAACATCCAATTCCTGCAGATCGTGACCAAGACGTACAAGAAATGAGTCTCACTACGCAACTGTAGTTCACATATCATATAAATGCACTTTATGACTTACCATCGTTATATAAAGAAAATTCGTCTGATCTTAAGCGCATGCTTTACACGGCCAACGTTTGTGTAAATGAGTTCAAGCGTCATTCAAGCTGCTCCTCCGTGCAATCGATGTTTGTAAGTTGACCCAGTTGCAAATAATCATCTATGACCTCGGCATAACGTTGACGAAAATCACTTTTGGCTTGAAACTTTCGATTTAACTGGTGAAACCGATTTAGTGCAATTTGACGCGACTTACCGAGAACTTGGGAAGGATCGAATAAGGTCTTAAGTGGTAGTCGGACCATATACTTTCCGTTGGCTTGTCGCGTATGGATGAGCCGAAAGTGATCTTCGCACCATTGTTCTTCCGGAATGAGATCTCTTGTTGAGCTTAGGTCTTCATGTTAAAAAAAACTTCTGAACCAAACCTTCCAGGGCAATATCTGTTCGATAGCATCGGAGGTGATCTACGTGAGTGCGTGTGTTGTCGAGTTGTCCAAAAATTATCCATCCCAGATTCGTGTTTTGGGCAATCGGTTTGTCTGGACGTCCTCTTCGGATTTCTGGGAGCATCAGCTGTGGAATCACATCCACGCCTATTAGTAAGTCGATACGATTGAGGTGAGTGAAAGTGTGATCGGCTAAATAAAGATTTATTAAATGATGACAATCTTGTATATTGAGGTTTGACTTTGGCAGCCCAGTGGTGATGGATCTCAATACAAAGACTGTGTCAATAAACACTTCAAAGGTAGGTTGGGTACATGCTGTGATTTTTGAATTCTGTACTGTATTTGCATGTATTGTTGGAGTGTTCGCCAACACCTCTGATTTCAGCATGTGATGGGTAACGCTTAAGTCCTAGGGCTTGTACAACCCTTTCAGTGATGAGGGTGCCCTCGGACCCATGGTCAATGAGCACTCGGACTATCGAGAATTGGCCATTTGCATTGTTATGTATGTGTACCAGTGCGTGGCAAGCACCATCGTGCGAGGCGCTATGTTTGAAACCACTGCGGTGGTTAGTCGTGTCGTATTGGTATTTTCCGAAGATTCGGTAGATGTGAATGGCGCATTTCTAGTAGCAGAAGTAAATACAGCAGCCGATGGTAGTAAAGGTTGTGATCTCGGGTTCGTTTATTGCTGAGGAAAATGCGCTCGTGCATTGCGCCATAGTCAGTCTTTGGGGTAGACTGTCCTGATGGTGGGCAGGGTTTGCGACTCTCGATCACATCAATGCTCACAAGGCCACTGTTTAGGAAAGATTCGAAAGTGTTGAAAGTTGGTATGTCCACGCTGTTGCCTAAGTGATGTTCCCACGACTGAAGCGTGATTGCTGGAAGTTTATTTACAAGGTGATGGACGATCCAATGATCGCAATTTCAATGTGCAAATGCATGAACTCATTTATACAAACGTTGGCCGTGTTAAGCATGCGCTTAAGATCAGACAAATTTTCTTTGTTTAACGATGATAAGTCATAAAGTGCATTCATATGATACATGAACTGCACGCGTGGGTTATTATAACTTTTAATAATGAGATTCCACGCAGTTGCGTAGTTTGAATCTGTGAGACCCATTTGTCGTACGTCTTGATCGCGATCTGCAGGAATTTCCTGTTTCAAGAAATGGAGTTTTTGGATGTCCGACAGTGAAATGTTGTCATGGATGAGTTGCACAAAAGCATCATGGAATTCTGGCCAATCGATAAATTTGCCTGAGTACGTAGGCACTGGTAGTTTCGGCAATTGAACGGTTGACACTGGTGCAACAATTGTACTATTGTGGGTTGCGTTTACCGTTGAGTCAGAAGATGTTGATGTGAGAAATAACTCAAAGGCGTCTGAAACCGCACAGAAAACCGAAAGATATTCCTCTTCAAATTCGTCAGCGACATTTTTTGCAATATACCGGTTAGTGCTTGGTCATTGAAGGGATATTAAGGATTTATGTGTCTGGGCAAACTGCTCAATGAGGGACTCTAACTTCTTTAACCTTTGTTGAAAATACGACATTGTTTTCCTGGCCGAACCATCCTTTTTAAAATTAGTGTACAGCTGCTTTAACCTAGTAACAACGACGTATTGCAGTGCACACAAACTTTCAACATTGTCGTTACCATTAGCCTCGCTTGTCATTATAATTGACTTATTGAATTATTCTCTACTCTCATACTCATAAATCGATCACAAACACTTACCTGTTGCTCACACGTGCTGTGTTCAATCCGTATAGACTGCATGAGGACCCCACGTTGGGCGCCAAATATGTTGTGACGATTTCCTGAGTCGTCAAAGATGAGCAAAAGATTGCTCTGAGGCTCTTCCTTCCAAAACTCCACTCATATGAGTTGATGTCGCACTCCAAAATTTGTCCTTCGATCTTAGTAGAAAAAAAAAAACTCTGTTTGTTATGACTTCAATTATTTTTATTATAAGTTTTATATTTATCTTGTATATATGAATAATGTGTACTATCGGAACCTCTGCTTCTGGTTTCCTGTTGGTTTTTTATAGTTTTCTTGATAATTGTCCAAAAAAACACCACTTGTCAGCTTTTTGTGTAAAGATAAAGTGTGTTAAACTGTGTTTGCTTGTTCTGTCCTTCTTGTGTGTGTGTGTGAAAGTACCGTAATATTTGTTTTTCTTGTTTCTTTTGTTTTCAACAAGAAGTTTTAGTGTTGTTGAGTGACACACTATTGGTCCGATAACATCCGTACAGTAAGAGATTACGAAACAGCTTTTGAATATGACGATAGGGCATTGGCAACCATGGCCAAATTGCAATTTTGCTTACAGCGTGCGGATGCACTAACTGATGAAGCCGCTACGAACAACACGATTGCATTGCGGCAAGTGAAAGGCTCTGAGGAAAGTAATGTACTAAGGTCAAGGCTAAGGCCAATTAAACTAAGGAAATTCGATAGAAAAATTGAGAATTGGTTGTCCTTTTGGGAGAAGTTCAAAGCTGCAGTTCATGAAAGCGGGAGCTTTGATTTCGCTTCCAAATTTAATTATTTGAATGATGCGCAGTTGCGACCATTGCAGGGCCAATACCTACAGAGGCATGTTACAACGATGCGATAGACTGTTAGAAGAATATGGAGACACAGAGAAAATCACAGAAAGGTATGTGCAAAAATTGTTAGATATGAAGGGTGTACCATCAGACAAATGCGTAAAAGGTTTAAGTAAACTATACAACGAAGTAAAGACAACAATAAGAACATTGAATACACTCGGAGTTTCAATACCTAAATATGATACACTAGTTAGTTCGATTCTCTTAAAATCGATTCCATCACAATTGCGAATCGAGTATCACAGAGTGCTACATGTGATAGGAACATGCTCTGCCCTGATGCGCAGGAGAAGCAAACACCTTGGCGAATTCACCCTACCCGAGGACGAATTCAGACTTTGGGAAGTAGGACCAATACTACAATTCATCGAGGGTATTGGGCTAGGAGAAATACTCTAAGTCCATAAAGGGGGCACAATAGATCTTATAGGTCGCAGTGCTACATCCCTCAGCAATAATAATAATAATAATCACAGAGTGCGAAAACGAGAAGAGTTCTTTCAGCGGCCACTCAGTTCTACAGTTATTGAGAACACAGATTCACTAACAGCTCTATTGGGATATTTAAAAATCGAAATTGAAGCACAATTGTCCGAAGCTGACAACAACGATAAATGGAATTGCGAAAAAGGAGAAACGAAAAATGCGAGAACAAGTGACGTAGGTACAGCCGTTGGTTTGTATTCTGGAAAACAGTTACCTCGAAACCGAACCATGACTCAAAATATTGTAAAGATAATTCATTAGTGTTGAGCAACGGAAGAAAATATTACAAAGCGAGGGTCGTTGTTATAGATGTGGTAAGCCGAATCACTCTGCGAAATTTTGTAAAAATCAGTATATACGCTCTCTTAGCTGTAGCGGGAGGACGCCTATGTGCGAAAGTCCTTTAAATAAATCGCAGGAGCTAGTAGTCTGGCCAGAGCAAAGAGGTGTAGAAGAAGCTGCATCAGCGACACTAAGTACAACAACGCAGGGAGTCGACAATAAAATGTATTTGCAAACAGCATAGGAGATAATAGCGGGTATTAAGGTTCTAACTCGACTTATAATGGACAATGGTACTCAATGAACTTATGGGACCGAGAGCTTAGCAAAACTGCTAAACTGAAACTACTCATCGTAAGCAGTGAAAGGGCTAGAATAGTCACTTTTATGCAACCTCACCATAACCAGTGGTCAATAAAATTAAGCGTGTAATAATTAGCGTGCAAAGTCAATATTCAAATAATATAATAAAGATTTACGCAACAGTTGTGCCAAATATATGTGAGGATGTCTTGCCGTTGCCAAGAGCTACAAAGCAAATAAATAAAAATATTGCGGAAGACATCGTAGTGAATCTCGAATTGTTAAGTGGTATAAATCTTTTAATTGGACAAGACAATTATTGGAAGTTCAACTATACCAATCGCAAAAACATTGATAGCTAGTTGGTAGCAACAGAAACATTCTTTGGGTGGATTATATAAGGCCATCAAGGCGGAGTTCCCAGTGGAGAAATTTGTGCATTTAACATTCTGGAGCAATCTGATGATTTTTATATCGGTGAGCGTTACTCTTCGAAGCTACCTTGGGTGAGATGCATAACAACATTCAAAACGTTAAAAGCCGTCTCACCAGTTTGACAAAGAAGCTGTGTAAAAAAATAAAAAAAAAAAGCTTATTGAGTTCGATAAGGGTATGCAAGAGTTGCTGCAGACTGGCATTGCTGAAAGGGTGCCAATACTAACCGATGGCCAGGGCTATTACATGCCACTTCATCCAGTTTATCGCGAAGACAAAGAGACAACAAAAATGCGTATTGTATTCGATGCTTCATCCAACGAGCAAGCAATGGCCTCATTGGACGATCATCTAAGTCCAGGTAAAAAGTTATTAACAGATTTAACTGCTGTTTTAATGAGATTCCATTGCCAGAAAATTTCCAGTTTATCGACCATTAAAGAAACAGATGCGTTATACATTCTATCAGAAAGGTACCGGGATTTAAATCTGGCGGGGTAATCTAGGCAGGTAATTTTTTTTTCCTATGTTGGTACAACTGTCCTTAATTACTATGCCAAGTTTGAGCGGGATCTGTCAACCAGTTTGTTTACAGTTTGCAGCTGGTTAAGTAAGTCGATGTCAATAGTGCGTGCCGATTTTTTACTATGGGTGATTTCGTTGAACAAAGAATTTGTTTAAAGTTTTGTGTCGCGAATGAATTTTCCGTGTGCCGATGCATTGAGAATGTTACAAAAGGCCTTTGGCAATAATGATCTATTGAAAACTCGGGCATATGAGTGGTACAAAGCCTTCAAAGACGGTCGTGAAGTGGTCGAAGACTTGCCTCGTTCCGGACGCCCATCGACGGCTTCTACCGACGATAACGTCGATAAAATTAAGGAAATGGTGCTCGAAAACCTTCATACCAGCTTGAGAGAGATAGCACATGAGTTCAACATATCCCACGAGCCAGCACGTACGATTTTAATTGATATTTTGGGCATGAGAAAGGTGGCCGCGCGACTGGTGCCAAAAGAGCTGAATTTTCTTCAAAAACGCTATCGCGAAAAGGTCGCTTCGGACATGCTGGATCACTGTAATTCCGATCCCACATTCATGGAACGCATCATTACGGCCTCCTGTGACTTTTTCCTTTTTCCAAAACTAAAATTGCCGCTTCGTGGCACCCGTTTTGAGTCCATTGAAGCCATAAAATGTGAACTGAAGGCCATCCCGGAAAGCGCCTATAAAAAATGTTTCGATGATTGGAAATGCCGTTGGTATAGATGTACTGGAGCATATGGTGCCTATTTTGAAGGCGACCCAATAAATTTGGATGATTAAAGGTAAAATTGTTGTTTTATTTATAAATTCCCGGTACTTTTTTGACAGAATGTATACCACAGCCAAAGTTGTCATGAAACGCGCTGGTTTTAATTTACGCAAATGGATCTCCAACGATCAATGCTCGAAAAATCGACTTGATGTGAAAGAAATTAACCAAACACTCGAGCAAAGGGTGCTCGGAACCAACTGGAATACCAAAACCGACGAAATACAGAATCAAACAAAAAAAAATGTTAATTTGTTTGCACTGTTATCGCTCTGTAGAATGGGTAATCTTTCGATTTGTTGATTTCTCGCGGAAATTTTGGAATATAATGAAAACTATACAAAAAGGAAATGTGTTAAAATCATTGCGTGATAATAGTGATCCATTTTCAATGTCGGACAATAGTTTTGTAAAAAATTATCGATATTCAAAAATATTGTGCCAACAATTGCATACATTCGCAAATACATATAAGATAAAATCAGGCTTGTCAGCTTGGGGGAAAAAATCAAATTAAGAAAAAAAAATTTAAATAGTCAAAATTACTCGGAGAACCCCTAAAAAACAACCTGATTTCATTTTTGTATAAGATTTTTTTTTATAAAATGTTTCATATTTTCAACATATTTTGATTTTCTTCTAAGTTGGCAACCTGCAAAAACTGAAGATTACAGACTAGTAACATAAACTTTACAGACGGATGTTAAAAACAGCTTTTTTAACAGCACATCTTTCAACTTGTGCGAGAATCGCAAGAATGACAAAAGCTTTCTTTATACGCGAAAACAACGAGAATATGTGGGCAAACCTCCTCAGCAAAATATGACAAATTGTTTTCGTATGAGCTTTTCTTGTGACCGTAAAAAACCATTAACAGCCAGTTGTTTCCATGTTAGGCGTTAACATAGAAACATTTTTTTTGCTATCGCTTTGAGAATAGCCGTTAAAATGCTCCTAGATGTGCACAAGTAAAATAAGATTGCGAGTTATATATTTGTGGACGATTTGATGATCCAACAAATTGTTTCAAATTACAAGACACTACATTTTTTGAAGTACCTGACTTAAATTCGAACTATTTAGAAGCCGATTCAAGGATTTTTTGTCACATATTTCACTCAGTAAAAATCCAATCTGTCCATATCATAATTCTTAGCGCTGATTCAGATGTTTTCATCCTGGGAATTTATTTCTGAAAGAAGCTAGCACGTCAAGGTTGTTTAGGTCTATGGTTCGACGGTTCTTATAAGAAGAAATACATTTCAGGATGTCATTTGGCAGCTCAATCCCTTGGCGAAAACATCTGTCGTATTTTACCAGCATTACACTCTCTAGGTGGGTGCGATTCGACTAGCAGATTGGGCTCGAAAAAAAATGATTTTAATGCTGAATCGTTGGATTTTGTACAAAATGCTCTAAGGCATTTAGGAAATCCATACCATAAGTGTCGAAGAGTTAGCAGAATGAACTTCGTTATAAATTAATTTCTCAAAATATCGATTTCAGCTTAAATTTATTAAAAGTAATTTTCACATCAGATGCTCTACATTTACATATGTTAAAAGCTTCAGCACAAACATATGTATGGATAAATGCCGACCAAACACTTCTAAAGCCCGTTGATTACACCTTATTATGCTATGAAAAAAAATATGGTAAATGGTACCTACGGCAACTGCCGAAGCGACCATTGCCAGAATTGTTGATTCAGCCTTTTAAATGTACATCAAAGTGTCAAACAAAGGCTTGTTATTGCAAGAAATTACAACTAATTGTATTTTGTTGTGCAAATGTATTAATAATGACTGTCAAAATAAAAAAGATTGATTATTTTTATTTTTTTTATGTTAAAATTGGCTTTTTCGTATTAAATAATTTTGTTATTAACAATTCTTGTTTATATATTTAACTTGAGTCGAAGGCCCCAGTAGCTAGTGCTCGTTAAACTTGTATATTAAGTCTAGTATTATATTTTAGGTATAATTTGTTAAAATAAAATAAATAATAATAGTTAATTTTTTTTTTCAATTGATTAGCTATAAGTATCTTTAATTGTAAGAAACAATTTGATATTGTCACTCAATCATGAAATCAATCATTAAAATGGTTGCAAAGCATTTGTTTAGTCCATTTACTTGGTATGTAAGGGGATGGGATATAAAAAAAATTGGAACCTTCGTGGAAATCTTCAATGGACTACGATTGGCAAAAGTGAGTTAAGTATTACGGAAAAATGCAAATATGAAATAAATACATTATACTCGTACGAGCTAGAAGAAAAAAGAAATCCATTATAGAAACCTAGATGTGTCGAACAGAGACCTGGTAGCGATCTTAATAGAGAAAATATATGGACCAGCCAGGGTATTTATAGATGATAACATGGAATTATATGATATCATCTTAAAATCTACAAAAAATATACCATACGACGATATAAGAATTATCGATTTTAGACATAGAAAACCAAAAACTAATGGTAACAATCACCAGAACAATAATAAAAAAAAAATAATATTGACAATGGTAGTAATGGCTCAATTAATAACAAAAGCCATAAAAAAACCAATAATTTATCTGAGAATAATCAGAATCGAAATGGGCAAAACAGTAACTCAGGCCCAAACAATTATAAAAAAAATCAGCCAAGTGTGAGTCGGACTCGCACACAGAGAGTTCCTTACCATCGTACAAGATTTTTTGCTTAAAATATTAAATTATGTGTATATTTAACAGCCTAAAAGTTACAATTACAGCTTAGAAGTATTCTACAAAAACAAAAAAAATTGTTAAACAAAAGGTTAAATTAAAGAACGATGCTTCTAAAAATGTGTATTTTTAGTATTTGTCGTTCTACACACAAGTGAATTACACACTCTGTGAAAATTTCAACTCTCTACCTATTACGGTTCATGAGATAGAGCAGGAGACGGACGGACAGACAGATGGACGGATGGACGGACATCGTAACCTTGGTAATAGGGTCCCGTTAGCTCACTATGGGTACGGAACCCTAAAAAACAATATAATAATAGCAAAAATAAGAGAAATGGGTATAATTAATTAATTAATTAACAACCCAAGTGCTATTGTAATACAGAATATGTAGAAGTATAAACAGCTGAGGAAACAGAGCTAGTCATTGAAGAAAAAGTAAATTTTTTAATATCGCCTCCCGATCTACTCTCCTCATAATAACAATATATATAGACAAACAAAATATAAAAGAAAAGAAAAAAAAGAAAGAAACCCAAAAAAAAAAACGGGAATTACGCTGTGGTGGGGAGGGAGAGTGGGGAACCTATTGTTTGACCACATGTCCGTTAGTGTCACGCCATCTGCGTCAGTGTGCAAAGTTGTGTCGCTGTGAGTGCATCGGTTCGCCTGTGAGATTTTTTTTAGTAAAACAACTTTTTATATTTCAGCGAAAACGTAATGGCAGATTGTCGAGAACAATGCGCGGCTGTGAAATTTTGTGTGGAAATCGGCCGTGGAAACTATTGTAATGCTTAATACTGCTGCCCTAAGTAAAACCAGAGTTTACGATTGGTTTTCACGTTTTAAAAATGGAGAAATGTCTATTGAAGATCAACTTCGTTCAGGACGCCCCCCAACGTCAAGAACTGATGAAAACGTCGTCAAAATCAATGCCCTCGTTTGTGAACACCGTCGCCGAACCATTGATCAACTCTGTGAGATGTCGGGAATGTCATGGAGTTAAATTCAGAGAATTTTATCCGAAGATTTGCACTGAGAAGGGTTGCAGCGACTAGTTCTTCCATCATTACAACGCGCCGGCCCACACCGCCCTTTCCATGAAGCAATTTTTGACCAAAAACGCCATAACACCGATTGTCCACCCCCAA
Organism: Amiota mariae; assembly: GCA_035041805.1. NCBI lineage: Eukaryota > Metazoa > Arthropoda > Insecta > Diptera > Drosophilidae > Amiota > Amiota mariae. Next base: position 25,321 of record JAWNKV010000715.1, read on the forward strand.
TACTCACCGGATCTAGCCCCCTGTGACTTCTTTTTGTTCTCCAGATTAAAAAGGAATATGAAAGGAAAGCTCCACTGTGGAGGAGGTGAAACAAAAATCGCTGGAAAGCTTAAAGGACATCCCGATGAGTGAATTTAAAAACTGTTTTGAACAATGGAAGAATCGTTTGGAGAAGTGCGTTGTAGTCAATGGCGAATACTTTGAAGGTGATCAAAATTTGGTGTTAAGATATTAAGAAATAAAGAAGTTATGACGAAATTCTCGTTTTTTTTGGGTCCCCCCTCGTATATGTGATTTCTTAAAGAAAGAAACACAATTATTAGGACATGTTCCTACTACTTATGGTATAAAACCAAACCCTGCTAAAGTTTCAATTATACAGGGATTGAAATTACCAAACATCCCAAAACAAATAATGACGTTCTTAGGAATGACTCGGTTTTATCGCAAATTTATAAAAGACTACTCAAAAGTAGCACACTCAATGACGAAATATTTAAAGAAAGGTCAGTCAATAAATATGCATGACCCAGATTATATTTCAGTCTTCGAAAAGCTCAAAGATATCGTAACAAACACACCAATTTTACGATACCCTAATTTCTCAACAAAATTTAAAATAACAATGGACGCAAGTAATTTCGCAATTGGAGCAGTCCTTTCTCAAGATGGACATGCATACTCCTTACGAATCCTAAATAAACACGTAACGAATTATGCGACTATTAAAAAAGAACTACTCGCAATAGTATGGGCCGTAAAATATTTCCGCAAATACATAAAGATCGTTTGATGTAGAAAGCGACAACCAATCACTTAAGTGGACTATGACAAAATTCACAAGACATAAGTACCTGTTTGCAAAGATGGTTGATTAACTTAGGGGAATATAATTTCAAAGTAAATTACATAAATGGTAATGATAACAACGTAGCCGATTTTTTAAGCAGAATAACTGAAGAACAAATAAACTATTGGGGCTCTGACACGGAAAACGATGAAGACATGGAGGACAGTCCCAGCGAGGAGGAAACTTCTAATCCTCAGGAGAAAACCTACAAAATGATCTTACAAGTTGTAATAGCAGTGGAAAAACGGAATAATACCACGAATATATTCAATAAAAAAGGAATATATATTGATATCGCAGATAAAAGGTAAGGTAGGAATATAATCATACTTACATGAAAATGAATATAAAACAGTTCAAGAAAGTATCCAAAACGAGTTCGCAGGTAATCCTCAAATAAAATTCGTGGATTTCTCTAAACGGAGCCAAAGATATGGAAAACATCGACGAACTCAATAAACGAATTGCATTATTTCACAAACATGAAAGTGGACATTGTGGAATAACAGTGACTTAGGAATAACTAAAAGCAAGAATATATATCCCAATCTTAAAGAAAATATTCACAAGATTATTAGAATTGTGATATTTGTTCTGGGGATAAATACGATCGCAACCCAATCAAAAATTAATTTCATTCAACCGAAACCCCAAAAACATTTAATGAAATTTTTCATATTGACACTTATGTCAACTCGAAGCAATCATTCATTGTATTTATCGACAAATTTTCCAATCATGCTACATGTTTGCCATTATAGAAATAATCGGACTATCGTCGATAAAATTCAACAATTTTTAGTTTTAAAATGCAAAACTAAAAAATTCGTATTCGACAATGAATTCAACAGTTCAAATGTCAAAGAATTCTTAAACAAAAACAACTTCGACTTCCATGCGACTAAACCAAAAGATAGATAAAAACAACAAAGCGAATCAGAATAGAGAAAAGTATGTTGAAAATAGGCAGGAAGTATTTATAAAAAATTATAAGAAGCTTAGGCATAAAGAACAGCCTAAATTCAGAAAGGCTAAACTTGCCAACATGCACACTTCCAATATAAAACGAAAATTTAAGCATTCCAATATTTCAGGTACTTTCCATCCTACTGGTAATATACCCGACTCAAACAACAGCAATAGTAATATTAACAACCAACATGGATTTATACGGCTGTTAACAACTTCCGTAGAAATAAGTAATGATACTAAAATAATATTACATATAATAAGTCCGCATGAAATAATACGAATACTAAACAATATAATGCCAACATTAACTTTTTAACAGAAAATAAACAAAAGCATTTAATAACTAAAATGGAGACTGGCTCGTTGGCTCAATGGTTACTGCGCCAAGCTGACATCATAGAGTCGCGGGTTCGATTCCCGCTCAAGACTGGTACTGCACTTTTCTAATTTCCTCCAATTCTTCCTAACTCACTCTCCCCTTGAGCTGAAGGCATTTTTTGTCGCTATTGCCCATATTAATAACTAATTTATAATTTGTAATTATAATCTCAGTTCTATATAAAATAAAAAAAAAAAAAAATTAAAAAAAAAAAAAATTAAAATAGACACCATTCGATCAAAAATAAAATCAATAAACGCCGTTGGTACAGCCCAAAAATGGCCATTTGGAGTAATGAATGACAACGACAGACAAAATATTTTGGAACACATATAATAATCATGAAAACAATCACCAAATAATTCAGGCCATTAACAAACAGATAGGGGCAAGGTTTTTGGTAAATGAGCCAGGAGCTCTTTACGCTCAAGACCAAACACGTGATGAGGAGCCACATCCTGCAAGAGGTGTCCCTGCTAGTTTAACTAAATATGGCGGATCTAGAGAGGCAAACTCGATAAAACCCGAAATCACGAGTGTCTAACGACCGTGCCCATGGGATGAATGGCACTGTGTGAGTGTGTCTGATAACGGTGGACTCCGGATACCTGGTGACCTCCGGTTTTACTTTAGCCTTGCGGGGTACAGGGGCCTATTGCAAGATTGCCAAGAATGAGGAGAGTGGGACGGTGCACGAGTTCGACCTCGCAGACAAAGCCAAATACCAGGCCGTGGTGGACGAGTACGAGGAGTACATGTCCACTCACGTGAAACCTGTAAAGACACCAGTAAAGGCGACCAAGCGTAATTGGTCAAAGGACGAGACCGTTAATAATGCAAGGAAGAGCAAAGTCGCCAACACAACAAGCAAGGAAGGTCCCTCAACAATTGCCAAGAGGCTGTTTAGCGACGTCGCTCGGGACGAGCTCACGGTGACACTTATTGATGAAGTCACAAATGGCAGTAAGAAGGCGTTGGAGAAATGTGGGGAGATTGAACACAGGTTAACAGAGTTGGTGATGGAACACCTCCTCTCTGATCTGGAGTCTTCTTCACCTGGTTTCGACTCTTCTGAGGTTATCAGTGGCTGCAGGGTGATCAAATGCGACAATCGACCGTCTCTGGATTTCCTGAGCAAATACATTGCTACGATCAGCAATGCTTGGGTGGGCTTAAGGTTTAAGCTCATTCCAGCTCGGGATATTCCAAGGCGGCCGAGAGCTCGCATTTGGTTACCTGTTATGAAGCTGGAGCACGACAAGGTACTCCAGCTTCAGCAGCGGCAGAACCCCACCATACCTATGAGTGACTGGGCTATCATAAAGGACGAGGGTCAGCAAAAGAGCAGTATGTCTCTGCTCCTCTCCATTAACGAAGATTCCGTTAAGGAGCTGGAGAAGACTGACCACAAATTGAGGTTTTGCGTAAGGTACGCCAAAGTAAAAATTTTCCGTTCAGAGGAGCCAGAAGATTTGAAGGTTGCCAATTGGCTGATGGATGACCTAGTGCTTTAGGATGAAGTGACTAGCATACCAGTGAGACCTTCCGATGCTGAAAGTCGTGCAGATTAATCTTAAGCATTCCAAGAATGCATCGGATAATCTTGCCGACTTCCTAGGCGAGGAAGACGTTGACATCTGCATCGTTCAAGGGCCCTGGGTCAGAGGCACTGACATTCTGGGGCTCAAGAACAAAATGTACAAGCTACTGTGTACTAAGGTATGTGGCAAGCCCAGAACATGTATTTTAGTTAAAAATAATATCAATGCTTTCCTTTGTCCTCAATTCAGCACAGGTGATTTGACAGCGGTTAAAATTGAAGTGTCTGAGGAGAAGGCCATGCTTGTAGCATCTGCATACATGACGCACAACAGGGAGGCACCACCGGATGAGGTGGTGCAGTTGACCGCCAGCGCAACGACCAAGAACACTGCCCTACTCCTAGGATGCGGGTCACACGCTATGTGGAAGCACCGAGGACAACGAAAGAGGTGAGTCGCTTTTTGATTTTATTAGTAGTTCAAATTTGTTAGTTTGCAATAGAGGAACTACACCTAACTATACTTTCCCTACTACAGTAGATTTCCTGGGTTGGGAGGAGGTACTTGATGTAACTCTTTTGTTAGATAATTCAGAGGTTCAGGTTGAAAATTGGAGGGTGTCCAACAAAAGATCTTTCTCTAATCATAGCTGGATACTCTACAATCTGAGTTTGAAGACAAAAGATATTGCATCATTTAGAAACCCACGCAATATAAAATGGGATGTTTTACGAGGGTAGCTAAATCGAAACTTAACTCTGTTAGGTGTTTTAATATTGACTCCAGGGATGAAATTGAGAGGAAGGTTAAACATCTAGAGGGAGCTTTCGGTAAAGCTTACAAGACATGCTGTCCAATTAAAAGGAGTCGAAAAAGCTTCCCACAGTGGTAGAACGAGGATCTCTCTATGCTCAGGGAGACGACTAGGAGGTCCTTCAACCAGTGTTATAAGGATAATAACTGGAAAGCAAGGAATGCCTCAAGACTTATAAAAAATCCATCAGGAACGCCAAAAACGACGGATGTAAAGAATTTTGTGAGTCGGTTGAGTCCATTTCTGTCTCAGCAAGACTTAGTAATGTTCTGTCCAAGGAACGGGTTGACCCCTCTTTCCTTAAAAAGGAAGATGGCACATGGACGGAATCTTCTGCTGAAACACTTGATATACTACTTAAAACTCACTTCCCTGACTGCAAAGATGTGTCAACTGGTTCTCAAGTATCCGTACGGTTGCGGCAATATTCCCAAGACCTTGACTCGATCTTTACAGATCAGAAGATTTTGCATTCCATTCATAATTTTTCGCCCTACAAATCGCGTGGTATGGACGGGGTTCTCCCGATAATGCTACAGAAGCTACAGGACAGGGTTGTCCCTTGGCTAAGGAGGATTTTTAGAGCGTGTATTCTTTTTAACCACATACCAGTTAGCTGGAGAAGAGTCAAGGTAGTCTTGATACCTAATGCAGGGAAGATTGGCCATGAATCCGCTAAAGATTTCATGCCAATCAACCTAACATCGTTCCTCTTGAAGACGATGGAAAATGTGTTGGAGCTCCATTTTCAATCTGCTATTGATAAATATCCCATCTCGACCTGCCAACATGCGTACCTCAAAGGTAGATCCACTGAAACGGCTCTACACGAGGTAGTCCGCACGGTAGAGAGAGCGATTCATTACAAACAAGACTCCACAGGGTGGAGTAATCTCTCCTCTGCTGTGGCTTTTAGTCATAGATAACATTTTAAATGTATTGGAGAAGACGGGGGCAAAGGTAGTTGCGTATGCAGACGACGTTATAATTATGGTATCAGGGCTGTTTCCTGACGTGATAAGCAACATCATGCAGGGAGCTCTGGGAAAACTGTTAAAATGGGCCACAGGATGTGGACTAAACGTTAACGTGAACAATACGGAACTGATACTATTCACAACAAAGACGAAAATACCGACTTTCCACCTTCCCACTCTGAATGGACAACAGTTTCATCTCTCGGATAAGGCCAAATATTTAGGAGTTATGCTGGACGCAAAACTAAATTGGAAATCCAATATAGAGTTACGGGCAAAGAAAGCCTGTGTGGCTTTTTACTCTTGCAAAAGATTGTTTGGCAAGAGATGGGGTCTACGGCCTAACATAACAGCATGGAAATATACTGCAATTGTACGTCCGATACTAATTATGGTTCAATTGTTTGGTGGCCAGCTCTAGAAAAGGGCTATATAGTGCACAAGCTAAGTAGTGTGCAGAGGACGGCCTGTGTAGGAATCACAGGAGCCATGCGCATGTGTCCCACGGCAGCGTTGAACGTACTGCTATATCTTCTTTCCATTGACCTCCACATTAAAAACATCGTCGGCAACAGCGCGGTAAGGCTGAAAGAGACGGATTGCTAAACAGAACGACCGTATGGACATAGTATGGTACTAGGATCCGTTCAAAATACTATGTTCAAGAAAAGAACCAATTACTTAGTGCCTTAATAGCTTTGAGACCAGCTTCAAGGTAAAATTTCCTACCAGGATGTAGTGGAAAGAAAACAGTTTCGGAGTGATTTTGACTTTCCAATCTTCACGGATGGTTCAAAGATGGAATGTGGTGTATGTGCAGGGGTATACTCACTACAATAAAACTTAGACCATTCCTTTCGCTTACCTAACGAGGCCCGGTCTTTCAGGCAGAGGTTCTGGCTATCAGAGAGGCATGTCGGCTGGCAGAACATAACGTACCGGAAGGTCGTAAGATAGCTATTTTCGTTGATATCCAGGCGGCACTCAAAGCTCTGCAATCCACCGTTGTAAAGTTCAAGCTTGTAATGGAATGCAGGTTGGCGATAAGCAAGCTAAGTCGTAAAGCAGATGTCACTCTCTCATGGGTTCCCGGCCATAGGAACATTGAGGAAAATGATAAAGCTGTCGAACTAGCTCGCTTTAGTGCATCTCTTGATTCATCGCTGGCGGAACAAGTTCCTATTCCACTGGCGGTTGTCAAGAGGAGCAACTTCCTGCTTTTCCTTCAGCAGGCTAACAGCAGGTGTAAAGATCTCGAATTTTGCAGGGTGGCGCGTGCTGGCCTAGTTACCACGAAAATAGGTTTTTTAAACTAATCAACAGATGTCCCAAAGATACCGCAAGGCTCACAGCGGTTTTTACTGGTCACTGGTGTGTTGCAACACACGCGGAGAGACTGGGTATCCCCTACAGGAGACTTTGTAGGAGTTGTGGTGACGTGGAGGAAGCTAAATTACTCACGCACTTTCTATGTAAATGCCCAGCAAAACTCTCGGACTGTTCGGTCACATGTCCAGGTGGCCTTCTCAATTACGTAAACTCTATGGGATGGGTTTAGCTATACTGATTGTGTTCGGCGAGGAAGTGGTTCCAAAACGGCACTTAAGTGCTAGTTGTGGCTTGTTAATGGAGTATACAAGTCAGCTACTGTAACCAACTAACCAACAAACAGATTGAAATCAACAATCATTTTTAACAACTCAATCGCCCTACTTACAGAGACACTAATAGAAGACAGAGATAAAATTCTGAATTCAATTAATGCCATTAACAAATATAATTATGACATAAGCAATACACTAATATACTACGACCAAATAATAAAGTTAGATTACTTACAAGAAAAAGTAGATCATATATTAGATATAGCATCGGCAAGGTATAACATTCTCTATCTTTCAATACTAACATCAGAGGAAGTACATATGGTAAATACGATACGAATTTTCTATAAAATGAAACTTATAAAAATATCAGTACTTTACCAAAACACATCATTAATTTTTGCCATTAAAATACAAAAAGTTATGTAATCGCTATCCTGACAGCTATAATACCTATGACTAATCAACAAGATTATAAGATAGAAAGTAAGAGAGAAAATATTGTAAATATTAATAACACTTCATATGCTTATGAAGAGGGAAAATCGAGAGGAGAATAAAACAAAGCAAACATTGTACAATATTTTCCATAACAATTATAAACTAATATACGACAATGATATAGAAATAATAACAAATAAATGATTAAACTTGCTTATTTATTTTATTATTTATTGAAATAAATTATAATACATTAAAAAAAAAATAATACTATAACTAATAATTAGCAATAGAGCACTAGGCTAATAGGTCTTCGACTATAAGAAATTATAAAATATTATATTAAATCAATAAGGTCACAATTTTTTAGAAAGTGTATCTTTTCTATATTGGGTTTGGAAACTTTGATAAGGGCTGATGAGGGATTGGAGTTAGGAAAGAGCGCAATTCTGATACTTTGACGATACGGACATTGGTCCAAAAGGTGCATCGTAGGTACCTCCACATGACCACATAGGTGACAAGATGGGCGTGAATCCCTATTGAGTAAATGAGTGTGAGTGCTGGCGCTGTAATCAATTCGAAGTCAAGTGAAAACGGTACATTGTCTTCTGAAGCAACTTTCCGAGTAGCGTGGTTTCACCAGGTGTATATTAACAACTTTATACCTGTGTTGAAAAGACAGTCAGTCTTCATATTGACGAGATTTCAGGATACCTACGTTTTTTTACTCCTAAGAGTATTTTTTACTCCTAAGAGTATATGTGATTTTTTAGGTTATCGCGAAAGCAAGACACGTATAAAACTGTGCTTGAATATTAAGGGACAATTATTGGGAATCATTGGAATGCGCGAAATCAGCACTTCTTCTCCTTTATACTTGCCGTTAATTATTGTTGCTTCAATCACATTCGGCATCAGTTTTTTCACGGAAAGAATGGTTCCGTTGTATAATTTCGACGTGTTCAGATTCCGAAGGAGCATTATTGGTAAGCCAATTTTCAACGTCAGTTTATGCGGTGGCTCTCCAGGTGTATTCAATGAATTGAGAAATCCTACTGGATTTTTAACATCTTCTTCTTGGATTTGTAGTCTGTAACTGTATCAGAAGTTTTCTATTGAATATTATAGTTGATTCGATAAGATAGCACGCTCGCTAAGGCAATCGTGATTCTTGATGTTGTTGGCGATGTTTGGGAAAAACTTTTTTCACGATCTTCTATTGATGATTCAAAAAATGCAATTAAACGGTGCTTCACCATATTCAGTGTTACTCAGTGGTTCCCAGCCTGTAGTCCGGGAACTATCAATGGTCCGCAAAAGCTAAAATATGGTTCACACGGGAACCTTCGAGAAATGGAGCTCCTCTTTTATACTTTTCACGCAGTGGATAGTATTATAAGTTTGTCATGAAGTTTGTAACACACAGAAGGAGACTTCGGAGACCACATAAAGTGTATGTATTCTTGATCAGCGCGACGAGATGAGTTGATGTAGCCATGTTCATCTGTTCGTCTATTTGTCTGTTTTTGAGCTAGAGATCTTGCGGAACTTTCTTTTTACCATACGCATTTGTCGAAATCAGCCAAATCGTTGTTCTCCTTATACAAACCAGGATCCTAATTATAATTAATAGACATTTTTTTTTTATTTTTTTTTAATATCGTTTTTAAATTTGAAAACTACAAGTTTCCAATTCATATCCACCAACCATGAACATTTTAAGATCATCGGTCTACAAAGGGGGTACACCCCATACAAACCTGGCTCCAAATTCATGGTCTTAGAAAAAATACTTTGTTTTGTACTATCGATTTGAAATGTGGACACTATAAGTGTCCATACCCATATCTACGAATCATATAATTTCATGACCCTTAGACCTCTAGCAGGGGTGTGAAGAGTATTACAACTTCGGCATAGCCAAATTTAGCCTATTTTTATATTTTTAAATTGTTTTGTTTTATTTTACTCATCACTCGTCAGAATTTTTATTTTTTTTTGTTTTCTCTTTATATTTTTTTATTGGATCTTTACTGGGTAGAAACTAGCAATAAGTTTTCAAATCTTATATACTACTTAGTTATATTTCCTTGCCAATGCTCGCAATATAGTTATTTATATAAAGTGTTAGTATTGGTAGCTAAGGATATCATCTACTATATATATAAAACAAAGTTGAAAAATCTGTATGTTTCCTTCTAGCGCCCGTAATTTTTAACCGATTTAGGTAGTTTTTTTTCTAAATGTAGATAATTACGGTACAAAGGTAATAGCATACTTATTTTTTTAGGACCACCGGAAAAGAAAGGAATTAATTGACCAAATTTAGTATTTAAGCTTTAGAGACATATAAGTAGTCTTTGTTAAACATGTCAGATATATTATTATTATTTATTTTTTACAAACAAAGTTTTACATGTAGATTGGGCCACAGCAAAGCGGGGCTGGGCACAGCTAGTTTTATATAGATATTTTGAAAATTGAGTGTGTGTCCTTCTTCCTGGAGCAAATTTTGGGCAAATGTATTGGGATGGTCTTCGAGAGTGCGCAGGTATTTTTTATTCAGACGTACCACTTCGTCAGTAATAGTAGGTATATTTAGGTCCCTATGGATGTTAACATTTCTTATGTACCGTTTTCAAACAGCTACTTTAAATGAACGTAACTCAGCTCAGAATAAACTTTATTAATCGAAATAAACACCATTAGAATCAATACATTTTTGCCAACGAGAGTTCTGGAGGCGATGAAAGCGTTGAAGGCGTTTTTGGCATCGTCTTGATTTTTGAAGCATTTCTCGCGCACGAAGTTGTCGAGGTGTTTGAAAAAATGGTAGTCAGTGGGCGAAAGGTCCGGTGAATATGGCGGATGAGGTAGAGTCTCGTAACCCAATTCGTTCAACTTCTGCAAGGTCAGTTGTGCGACGTGCGGTCGAGCGTTGTCATGGAGCAGGATTGGTCCCTTCATATTGACCAATCTCGGGCACATACGTCGAAGCTTCTGGTGCATTTCGTCGATTTGTTGGCAGTACTTCTCTGCCGTGATCGTTTCGCCTGGATTCAGAAAGCTGTGATGGATGAGACTGGCTGCTGACCACCAAACAGTATCCAAAATCTTCGTCCAACCACTGCGCGGAACGTTGCCGGTTGTCGTAGAGGATCCATTTTTCATCGCACGTTACGATTCGGTCGAGAAACGGGTCATTTTTGTTGCGCTGAAGAAGAGACCTCAAAACGACGATTTTTTTGGTTTTCGTTCAATTCATGCGGCACCCATTTATCGAGTTTTTTTGACTTCCCTATTTGCTTCAGATGGCGTACGACTGTTGAGTGATCGACGTTGAGTTCTTGTGCGACTTCTCGTGTGGTTTTGCGAGGATCGGCTTCGATTAAGTCTTTCAAATCGTCATTGTCAACATCAGATGGGCGGCCGCGACCCTCTTTATCATCAAGGCTGGTATCACCTGCGCGAAATTTTTCAAACCATCTACGTGTGGTACGTTCGGAAGCAGTATCCTCGCCCCATGCTTTATTGATATTTCGTGTCGTCTCCGCAGCATTGTGGCCAAGTTTGAACTCGTGAAGCAAAATAATGCGAATTTCTTGTTTTGATAGCATTACAAAAAATGGTCGGAAATCAGAAACGTATGACGATAATAAAAAGATAATTAGTCTAAAAGATAGAGCGAAAAACGCGCTTTAAAACGATATATAGCATGACCACATTCATTAAAAAATGTATTCCGAAATTCATGCATAAAAATAAACAAAATGGAAACGGCCATTATTTTTGCACCAACCTAATAATTAAGCATCCACTGCATTTTAATCATTTCAAGTTCAATTCTGATGGCCATGTGTGCCACGTACGTAAGTGAATACCAAGATATTTTATTTCACTTTTCTGGGTATATTCTGGCTTTTAATTTTAATAGCAAGGCAAGTGTCACAGTATTTGGAAGCTCCTTCAACATCCTTGGCGTAATTTTATCATGCCCAGGAGATTTTCTATGTTAAATTTGGTTGATTATTTTAAATAAGTTTTTTTTGGATATGAGTACTTATATATTTCCGATATTTATGTGCTTTAGATTGGGGGACGGACAAGCAGTATTCTTGCAACTAAAGTAATAATCTATGGATAAAATATTCGGAGAATGGTCAGAACACAGTTCTTGAGATGCAATCGCCGTTATAAGGTTACGATCGTTTACCCTTAGAAACACTGAAATCAATCAGATTGCGAGTCTTCTTGCGATCAGTTGGCTGCCTTGTGGAAATAACGTCAAGTTTCCTCTAGGTATAATCACCTGTAGCCATAAACTCCGACCCGAGGTTAGCAAACAAGTCATTAAACTGTTGTTCGATTATACTTTGGGAAAGGCGGGCAGTATCCAGCTGCGATATTTATATTGTGAGTAAATTCTTGTAATTTTAATATGGTGGACTGAAGGTATTCTTCTTTAAACTCCTCTAATATACAATTCTTTAGACGCTTTTTTATCAATACTGATGTTTCCCTTCCGCGCTAAGTTTCTGGGATGCTTGGTATCGTAAGAAATATATTCAGGAATTTTAAACAATCTTTATATGTAAGGTGAGTTTCAGATATAAGCATGTTAGACCGTTAGCTTTTCAATGAGAAATTTTGAGTTTATACATTATGGCTTGCTTAAGAGAGATTGCATTAGCAAAGTTTGATTCCTGACCAGATCTTGTACCATGCTCTGTATTGCAGTCACAAACTGGTTAAGAGTTTGCATGAGTATCTGAATTATAGACTCAATGGCGCTGCCATTCTAGTTACTAGTTTGTAAGGTTGGATCGGCTCGTATGGGTGAGATTGCGGTTGAGATATTGATGGTTGACTTGAGGGATTATAAGTATTGAAAGTACGGGTGTGGCTGAATTCTTGGTGGTTTGTAATTTCATTTTGAGAGGTTCTTGTACTGTTATTCTGCGATGCAAAAGACACCGCAAGTTATAGATGGGATGTACCTCACCCTTTTTTAATGTTTTAGCATTAGGCTCAAGTTCTATGCGGAACTTTGGTTGCGGAAATTTGTTCCTGTTTTTAACGTTAACGACTGACTTTGCAAAGTCACTCGTCAGAAAAGTAGAAGAAAAATGTTACAAGACAAAAGTAGCATGTATATATTGTATCTTAATAGTGGAAAATTGTCATTCAAATATCAAAATAAAATCATCTAAAAGATATTGAAACTTGAAACGGCCTCCACTTTCTTCATTGCTCAGGCCCTGCTTTTAAACTTCTGGTCCCTGCTAATAATAATAAAATCAAAGTTGTTGTTGTTGTATTAACAAGGGAGCTGTAAGTAGAGGCATGCAATAAATAAGGAAAGGGAAAGGTAAAGGAAACGGAAATTTATGTGCAGCAGAGGGAACAAAAGAAAAAATTCAAAAATAAAAGAATTAATCAGGGGTGTCACAGAAATCGATTTCTACTCTATTCCAACCATACAATTCTCCGTGTCACAGAAATCCCCATTATTTTAGAAGCGATTTGTTTAACTTTACCCTTACCAGAAGTTATTAAAGCAAACAAAGTACCAACAATTGAAGATTATTCTTTCCCTCGGTAAACTGCTTTTAAAGAATTCAACATTTTAGTTGTTTCCAAGCATAAATTTGCATTTTACCAAAATCTCTTTTCTATTAGAGTAAAATCGACGAAATAAGTAAAACCAACCAACACTGAATAAACAAACCTGCTATTTTATCATTTTCGAAGATTCCAATTATTATATGTCAAAATAAACTGTATTTATTGGTAATGAAGCTATGATCTTTTAATTTTCTTTAAAAAATGCGTATAAAGTGATTAGCTTAATGAGGAGTTTTAATAATCTCATTGGTGAAAGTTGGCATGTTTTCAATGTGCTAAAGAAGGGTGCTGTGCAAGACCTTTTTTTGTTGTTTTTTTTTTTCGATTGGTTTTTGTGAAAGGGAGTGAGCAGTGTCAAAATATTTGTTTGGCATCTGTGGCTGAGTGTAATTAGTAGCAAGAGGCTTCAAAGAAAAATCGATGATAATAACTCGATACGTGTAAGACGTCCCTAAAATGAGCAATATTCAATCAGCTGTTCGTTTGAACATCAATGTTCGAAGAATGAAGTCTCACCATTTTCTGTGACACCTACGGATGTTTTTGATGATATTTAATATTACGTTACTTAATTAACTTTGAAAAGAAATGGGTAATGTTCTAACCTATATCAAGCCCTAAGAAGGAAGCTACCACTATCGTTCGAATCCATAAGTCAATTGGAGTCAACTGGGTGGGTTTTATGGGACAGTTGAAAAGGTGAACCACCACATTGCGGACAACGATCATTGTCAGAAGGACCTATAAGTTCCCTGTAGCACTGGAGGATAAGAGATTAACCCGGTCTTAACTTGAGCTAAGGTGGTCCTAGTACTACGAGGAAGTCGCATTTCACTATCAACAACAGGTGGAGAACGGCCTCCTAGCACAACATTATTTTGGTGTGACTCTAAAGATGGAGATGGATGATGGAGATGGTCAATATTGACCATCTGGAAGCAACTGGTCACTGTTCTGAGGGCGTTATTTTGACTTACTTGTAGGTGGTGCTTAAAATCACCTTCTCCTTTCCCCAGGAAATTCCTGCTAAGGCCTTAAGCACTTTGTTCTTTTTTATCACACGATTGAAGGTGTTGTTTGCGTGTGTAGAAAACCGTGAGCAAGCTGTCAAAAGTTATACCAAGAATTTTCTGATGGGAAGTAGTTGGAACCATTAAACCTTCAACAAAAATGTCAAATTCCATAGCAACCTCCTTAGTCCATGAGGTAAAAATAGAAGATGTTGATTTGGACGATGAGAGCTTAAGGTAGCAGCTATAAAAGAAATCAGAGATTTCCCTGAGATAGTTATTTATTAGGCCACAAACTTCGTTCACATCCAGAAAAAATTGTGCAATCGTTAGCAAAAGTTACTAGCTTAATGCTTGGAGGTGTTAATGACATCTTGGACATATATAGGCTGAAAAGCAATGGGGATAAAGTTCCACATTTAGGGACGCCCATTTAAAGTTTTCTAATCATTGACCTAATGCCTCTGAACTCAACAAATGCTTATCTACCATGAAAATAGTTTTTAAGCCAGCGCTTGGGGGTTACACTCAATGTGCTTGCAAAAATATCTTGCAGCAAAACTGCATGGCTGACAGTGTCAAAGGCTTTTGCCAGATCTAATGTAACCACAATTGCCCTTTCGCGTATGCTTACTAACTCCACACAGGGCCGAGGTTGTGGTGGGCCCCTTCCTGTTGCTGATGGTCTGGAATAGTGATTTGTTCTGTCATTGTCGGAAGAATCAACGGTTCCAGAACTTTAGCCACTGGGGAATGAAAAGAAATAGGTCTGTAAGAACTACCTAAATTTGCATCATTTCCCGGTTTCAGGAGAGAAATAACTCTAGCTATCTTCCATACGTCAGGGACAACAAGTTGACATATAGAGGAATTAAAAAGTTTAGTGAGTGACGAAATCGCTACTGCCCCTAAATGTTTGAGCATAAGCATCGAAACACTATCAGGCCCTAGGGCCTTGGAAGGCTTCGCGTTGCGAATCGCTGCTTCAACTTCACGTATGGAAGACCGCTTCTCTCTGCTGTTAGTCGAGGGGTGCATAATAAATTGATGGCAAAATTGAACGGTACATTTTTTGGCATTTCCTAGTTGTTTCCCCTCAAACATGACGAAAGATTGAGCTTTACGCTGAGGTGCATCGGATAGGTGCCCATTTGTATCTCATAGCTTACGAGATCCAGGACTACATGACTCAAGATGATGAAGCCATTTCGCTTTACAATGATCCGAGACAAGTTTCGCGATCTCTAGGTTCATCTCCACTAGCTATATAAATAAGAATAGGAACATGGTCAAAACTCAAGGCAATATCGACAGGCCACCCACAATATGCTAAAAACGGTGCACTGACGATGGTAATGTCAGGAGAGCTGGCACAGGTACGACTCATCTGAAAATCGGAATCTTCGATTATTACGCTAAAATCAGATTGATCAATCTGATCAGCAATGCTTACACCATGATTATCATTACATAGTGGGCAGAACCAAAGTTCATGATGTGTATTTAGATCACCTAAATTGATACGGTGATCACCGTGTAGCACATGACCCAACATTGGATGATAGCCTGGAGCACAACTGGGGGAACATAAACGTTCACCAGCTCAATTTCAACATCGCCAGTTTTTATAGCCAGGCATTTAGTCTCTAAGAAAGGATCAGAGGGACTAACAGAAGGTAAGGAAAAAGGTCTAAAATTCACCGTGCGATGAACAACGAAAGCCGGACCAACCCCACTATTCCTACTTCTGTCTTGCCTAACTACACAATATTCCGCAAGGGACGCCAGACCACATGAGCTAGTTAACTTAGTTTCCTGAACAGCTGCCAACAATATTTTATTCCGAACCATATAATCTGCAATCTCCAAAATCTTTCCATCAACCCATTACAATTCGACTGCATAATCCTGAAAGAATCAAACAATTGTAAGGCTACGAGCACGCGGTGTTGACAAATTGTGTGGCGGAGAAAGTAGTGGTGACAGTGTTCGGTTGTCTAAAGGTGGTGATATTGATCGAAGGAAAAATGGTGTAGCGTTTTCGGTTAGAGTCCTACAACAAGGCGCTATAAAGTCAATATTACAATCCCTTTGAAATCTAAGGCCAGCACAACGCAACGAGATAATTATTACACTCGACTGAGATAATATTGTGTTGTATAGCATTGTCACAGATTGTCACATTTTGCGGGGCTACCAAAGGTGTGAGCGGTTGTGGCCAAGGCTGGAATGTAGATTTAACTCAGAACAAATCGCAAGATGATACCATATAGCTAGAGCATTGGACAGAGGCAGAACTCTTACCAATCCTCTTGCTACACACGGAACAAAACCAAATCCTAGGACCTGGATTTTGTTCAATACCAGCACGGATGAAGATGATTTTGAGCAGATGATGAATGCATACATATCTGTAGCCTCGCGGCTGGAATGATTGGACCTTGACCAACTGTTGTTGTCAGGTACTTCCGGGACGCAGACCCGACCACTCGAGAGAAGCTGAAATTAAAGTGGTTGTAGGCGCTGAATTGCTTATTGGTTATTTAAGTATTAGCATTACTCTTGAATTGATTATTGTTTATTCAATCAAGAATCTTTCTCTTGAATGTTTTACTCTTTCTATTGAACTAGATCGAGTACTCTTTGGGTTATCTTGAATTCTCTTTGATTGTCTTTTGTTCTTTTAAATTATCTTATGTTAGTGTTAAGCTTTGGATGAAATAAATTATAAAAAGGTTAGTGATTTAAGAATGAAATAATAAAACATAATACAAAACTATTTCCAAGATGTTACCGAAGCGTTCAACCAAGATAAATGACTTGCACCTTGTGTGGGAGGACCTTATAAATTCTTTAAAGAGAAGTAGGAATTATCTAATGCAGAATTCTGAAGTGATAACATTGCACATTGGTCGGAAATGCCATTTTTTTGGAACAAAGTCTAATAATGATGTTAAAGAACCCCATATTGGTAAATTTGCTATTATTGACATTGAAAAGAAATATTCAAAATTTTAGATCAATCCTACCACGCCCACTCTTACCACCCATATAAAGCGATGTTAGGGACAGGGATTCAAAATACCTTTTGTGAATTTTGCTTAGTGATTGGATTAAAATCATGTTTTGTTTCTTTTCAAAAACTGCAGTTTATTTTTAAGATGAGAAAAACATCGTACGCTCTATGCGATCATATAGGATCAAAACAATTTATTCATGTCGACATTTTACAAACTTAAAACTATTGAATTAATCCTCTTGGACATCTAGATGTAACCGTTTGTTAATAAAAATACTTGAAAGAAGAAGGTCCGACGAATCCATTGATATCATAAACACATCCGTCATAGTATTTACTCGGTTATGTTTTCGTGCATGACATCTTGTTTATAAAGCTTGTTGCGCCTTTCTGATGCATTTTCGCCAAGGCACCCGACAGGAACAAGAGATACAGCCATAATTTGGTAACCGTGGACTAAAATCTTATGAACTGTGGGCGACATCGGGTACTATGGATACATAGACATATAAGACTCCAAAGATTTTTTACAGAATTGGTGGAATTTGAGGTTATCAATTATATCCAAATATTTGGTAAATGGGCAAAATTTGACAAAAAACATTAATAACACATTCAAATAGACATATTAAGCTATAATCACAAATATTTACATTTTGGCACAAATTGGAAAAAGGTTAGTTTTCAATCCACGAGACACGGTCAAGTTGGTTAGATTTTTTCTATTATAACACATATGATGATTAAAACAATTCGCACAAGTACAAATTGACAAATATTCACATTAAACATATATTATACACATCCTACATACCTTGAACTTCTTTTTCCATATTTTGCAGACATTTTTAGTTTACTCAAATCAATTTGCCAGCAGTATAAAGTTTAGAAAAAGTTTTCCGCATTGTTTACAAAAAGAAGCAGGTGAAGATACAGTGCACTTTGCAACCCTATTAAGAGAATAGGGCTGTCAGCAGATCATTTTCTAATTTCAATTAATTGTACTTGGACTATGCAATTTACGAATATTCAGTTAAATACAAATATAATTTCATGAATATTCTGACTTTATGCCAAAAAAATGACATTTCCGACCATAGTGCATTGGAAGAACTAGAGTCGAAGTGAAGTCTTGTGGAATCGACTTTTCACAATTAAACAGCGTTCATTCAGAAGTAAGGAGACAGAGATTAAGTGAATTAAACGACAGTGTTAGACAGACGTTCGAAGAACCATTTTGTTTGGTAAAAGCAACGCTGTTAGGATGCATCGCGAAACAAAAACAACGATCAGAATTACCAGATCCATCATTTCATAGTACTGCTATTAATCATGCCTCATTGGGAATATCGCATGTTTTGAGGAATGTAAGATTCCCCACAGTTTCTATTCCCACCTTTTTAGGGAAATTTACCGAATGGTCCACGTGGTACAATACATTTGTAACGCTAATTGATGCTAGTTGCAAACTTGATAGTTTATCGAATTTTTATACTTGTGATCGTCGTTAGCTTACGTCTTCAAATTATGAAAATGCGTTGAAGATTGTAAAGGAAAGGTTTGAGAACAAGTCAATTATTATTCAGGCTCATGCTACAGAGCTATTTAATTTAATTGCTTTAGCAAGAAGCATGCTACAAGGGCATGCGGTTCCGCAAGGTGCACGATATGCAAGGTCCCCACCATGCGTTGTTACATAGATAAGTTTCTGCTAACGTAACGGCTACTTCGAGTGAAGGCCACGCAACATTGCAGTCGGAAACAAGTTCACTAAATAGTTCATTATTATCGAATGGTCGTGCTTGTTATTTAGGTACAGCGTTGGTTTTAGTTAAAGGCAAAGGAAATGAGTTCGTGAAGTGCAGATGTGTACTTGATGCTGGAAGCCAAGATAATTTTGTAACCAATCTAGAATTAACGGTAGATAATGCAGGCTTAACAGTGCATGGCATCGGCAACACCACGGCAGGTGTGCAAGGCCGCGTAGACATCTATTAAAATCACGATTATCTTCTTTCGCTGCAACGGCTCAATTTTTGGTCCTCAATCACATTACGAGATAGGCGACTAATACTACCAAGCTTGAGGGTCAATGGAAATTACCCAAGGGAGTGAAGTTAGCGGATCAGAGATTCAATTCGAGCGAACCCATTGATATATTGTTAGGCATCGATTTGTTCTTCTCCTTATTAGCAATAGGCCAGATGCGTTTAGAACCACATGGCTCGTTGTAGGTGAAGAAACACCGTCCATCACATGTGGAGTGTTAGGGGTCACGCTAACCGACGACTTCAGGGAAGATAAATTATAGAAGATGGTAGAATCCTTTTGGAAGATGGAGGATATATCTTCGCCAGTAAACACGTACGCCACTGAGGAACAGCTGTGTGAGGAACACTTTAAGGCGAATGTGAGGCAAATACTGTCCGGTCGCTTCATAGTTCGATTACCGTTTAAAGTTGCCGAATCGAGTTTAGTGGATTCCTATAAAGTTGCTGTGAATCGGTTTATAAAGTTGGATAGTAGGTTACTTCGAGATGGAGCTCTTAAAGAGGCTTATAAAAAGTTTTTAGATGAATACAAAGAATTAGATCATTTCTAATCTTTTTGATCATAATTGAACGTCATCGAGTGAAGTCGCATGCGCGGATTATTCTGATATTTTCAATAACTAAAATAAAATAAGTTAAACAACAATAATTATTCGAGTGCAACAATAATAATGAACGAACCCAATGCTCCTGAGTCAGGACGTAGGCTTTCCAACTGCGGATACTTCACAATCCGCTCGCAGTCAGAAGAACCAAGCTCCATCTAGACCAACATAAACAACAACACCTCATGAAGTGCGCAGTGTACATCACCTATTATGATGCTTTCTTCACCTCCACTCACAACGTTTGCATTAATAGCAACAACAACAGCTACGCATTCAATGTCCTCATTGGTCACTGCAATGACTTTGGCACCTATCTTTAACATAGTCCAGAGAAAAGCAGCACACATACCTAGCTCAAATGGTAAAGAAATTTTAAATGTTACTAACTCTGTCCATCTTACAGAAGCACGTCAAAGTGCTTCAGCTACTCATCTTAGCAAAAAAATAATGGAAACATCTATCCCGCACAAAAAAGATACCGCAATATAAAAAAGTTCGGCAGTACAGACTAAACAAAAGATAGTTTCGAAAAGAGTTCCCAACCAAGGTTGTGATCAACATCATGAATAGAAGCAAAATCCCGCAGCCCATGTTCATGGTCGAACTTTATCAAGATGATAAACTTGAGAAAAGAAACCAGATCCACCCAATATACAATTTACAATATTTGCTTCACTGCAGAATCACTGTAGAGGAACCTCACAAGCACACAGACCCTGTGCAGTGCAGAAACTGTCAGGAATTCGACCACACGAAATCGTATTGTACACGACCTTCTGCCTGTGTATCATGTGGTGACCTCCACGAGTCCAATTTTACATTACCCCAATATTACATTACAACCTGGATCACAACAAATACCCACCACAGAGCCAGAGAAAGTAACAAACACTGCCAAGAGTACACTCCAACTATCTCAAAATGAGCTCACACAGAATTCTATACCTCAAAAAACAACACCACTCACACCACATAGCTCTCTTGAAAATAAGATTGCCAGATTTATACAATATATGTCTCAGACTATGGTTATGATGCAAAACATGCTTCAAGAAATACTAAAAACGCAAAATCTAATTTTACAAAAACTCCGTACTTAAAATGTCCTCGTTCAAAATAACCTCCTGGAACGCAAATCGAGTATCGAATCATAAGCTTGAGCTCATAAAATACCTATCCGAGGTAGAAACTGATTTTTTATTGCTCTCGGAAACGCACCTTACAGACGGATATAAATTCGAGATACCAGACTACTCTTTCTACACCACAAGCCACCCTGATGGCAAAGTACATGGTGGAACGGGTATACTTATTAGAAAGCGAATAAAACACTATAAGTCAGTATCATACACGCAGAATTATATGCAGAGTACGGAGATTGTCATTGAAACCTCAAATGGAAACTTGACGATTTCATCCGTCTATTGTGCACCCAGATTTTCCATTTCCGAATCATGCTTCAAGCAGTCCTTTGACACCCTACGGTCCAAATTTCTTGCAGCAGGTGACTATAATGCTAAGCACCCCTACTAGGGCTATAGACTTGTAAATCCTAAAGGCAAACATCTCTACAACACAATAATAAACCCAAGCAACAAACTCAACTTTGCTTCCCCGGGCAGGCCTACACATTGGCCAGCTGATGCAAGTAAAATTCCAAAACTAATCGACTTCGCAGTTACTCGCAACATTTCTCGTAGTTTGATTTCAACGGAAATTATTAATTACTTTGTTTACTAAAATTTTGAGCTTGGGGTAGTAAATTTTGCGTTTTAAACTTTCATAATTGGATACAATGCCAGCATGCCCCGATTCTCTTACGTGGAATAAAGAAATTAATTTAAAAGCTTCAGTGTCGTTTTCAATATCTAGGGCAAAATACCTGCATTTTTTAAGGTTTCGAATAACTGAAATTTTTTCTCTATTAGGCTTCACACCTTCAGGCGTTAAAACATGTCCGAGATAATTTGTTTCTTTTACAAGGAAATTACATTTATCTATTTGAATTTTTAGACCGGCACTTCGTAAAGCTGAAAATATCAACTTTAGACTGTCCATGTGTTCTTGTAGTGATGTACTGAAGATTAGTATATCATCAAGGTAAACTACACAAATTTTGTTGATATATTTTCTTAAAACTGCATTCATCAACCGTTGAAATGTTGATGGTGCGTTTTTAAGGCCAAAAGGCATCCTGACAAATTTATAATGACCGTATGGAATTGAAAACGCAGTTTTCTTTCTTTCCATTGGGTTCATAAGAATTTGGTGGAAACCCTTTGCTAAGTCGATGGAAATATTGAGCTCTTCCTAGTTTATCAAGTATGGTATCAATGTTGGGGATTGGAAATTTATCACTAATTGTATTCTCGTTTAATCTTCTGTAATCGATGACTATTTTCCATTTTTGCCGACCAGAATTGTCGAACTTTTTGGGAACAACCCAAAGAGGACTGTTGTATGGAGAATTACTTTCGACAATAATGCCCTGAGAGAGCATATCATTAATTTGAGCTTGGATTTCCTCTTCATGTATCTTCGGGTATCGGTAAATTTTACTATATATGGGGTTATTTGTTGTTGTAATGATTTCGTGTTGAATATTATGAGTAAAAGTAAGCCTATCGCCATCTTTGTAAAAAAGGTCCTGGTAACGGTGTAAGAGGGTAACTATGCTTTTTCTTTCTTCAGTGTTCATATGATCTATGTTCAAATTATTGATAATAGGAGTATTGATTGGTTCTATGGCATAAATGTTATGAATATCAAAGGGGTAGTGGTGAAAAAATACTTTAGTATCATTCACTTCCAAATGTCCATCCCTAATATTAATGTTTGCTTTTAAATCAACCAGTGTATTATGACCTATAATTGCATCATAATTTTTGTTTTCAAGCTTAATAGCCATCCAAGTCATCCTACCCTCGGTGTTGAATTCTCTAGGGATATCTGTATCTAACCTTTTTGTTATTTTATTCACACCGTTAATGGTTTTGTAATATTTTGGATGTTTCAGGGTTTCGTACGATGCAACTGGGAATATATCTGAGCCTATAACATTGGTTGTTGATCCTGTGTCTATGAGACACCTCAATTGTATATTATTAATTTTTACTCTAATTATTGGTTGTCCTGTTCTTTGTGAGGCTCGTTGTAAAAATTTTCGTCACTCTGCTGAATATTTTCTATATCCATAGGTTCTGTTGGTAAGTCACCCTGTCTTGGATAAAATTGATTTTTTTGTGGCATATTGTTCATAGAACTAGTTTGGTGTGACATTTTAGTTCTTCCGCTTCTAAGATTTTGTGTGAAAGTGTTTCGCTCAGCAACGGATTTATTTCCAACTGTAAAATATGATTGTTTGTTGTTTGAATTGTAACTGCTATTCGGAACTGTTTTTGATTGAAAAAATTCGGTATTTTTATTTAATAAATTCTTCTGACTTGTAACAGTTTTCCTATGTCTATAGTCTATGCATCTCCGATCGTCTAAATGTTTAAGCCTAGTGTATTTCATAACAATGCTGTTTAGTGATTCATTGTCTGCGATGTGAGCCCTAACTTGCCCATCTATTTTTTCAATAAGAATATCAACCAGGTCATGGTCCACACATTCTGGCTTATATATATTTGGTCTTTTAACGTCAAATTCATACAACTCATTTATATCAAACCTAGCTTTCTCGAAAACGTTAAATAATTCGTCTAAATTATTAATTTTACAATTTCTACAAAAATTGTAGATTTCTGCATAAGTTTTACGAGGTTGCAAATATTTTAATAATTTATCTTAAATCTGATCCCACGTCGCATCATCACCAAGCTCCCTGGCACAACGTCCGGTATTACCTTGGATTTTCTCGTTTATTACTATCTGGAGACCGAATTGTAAAAGCCCATCATTCTGTCCACATAGGGCGATGGTAGCGTCCACCGACTTTATAAAAGCCATTGGATAATGATTTTTGTCGAGTGGCTTTAATCGACGGAATTGCTCCAAAATGTCTTTTGGAGTTAGGAAATCAAATTTTTGTTCATTAGTTGACTGTTGTTGTTCATTAGCTGGTAATTGTTGTTCATTAGTAAGTTGTAGTTGTTCATAAATTGGCCGTTGTTGCTTGTCAATTAATTGTTGTTCATCATTCACTTGTTTTTGTAACTGCGCATTCTCTCTAGTTTGTTCAGCAAGTTGACTGTGTTGTTCTTGAAGAGCCAATTCCAAGCATTGAATCTTTTCGAAAAGATCTTCCATAATTGTTATTCTTAATGTTTTAGTTTTTATTAATTTTTATTATTTTTATTTTTTATTTTTTTTATTTTTTTTTTATATTCACTGTTTGGATACAGTTTCTTTTATTCAGTTATACTTTTATTCAGTTATACTTTTATTCAGTTATTTTTTTTATTCGGTTATAGTAACACCGTTTTTTTTATTTTTACTGCACTGCACTACAGTTTGATAGTATTTTATTTTTTTTTTTGTTTCTGACCGTTTCTTATTTTTTTTTTTTTTTTTGTCCCACTGCACTGCAAAACAGTTTTTAATTTGTTTTCATTTACTTTTATAATCACTGTTTGGATACAGTTTCTTTTATTCAGTTATACTCTTATTCAGTTATTTTTTTTAGTCGGTTATTATGTAGTAACTCCGTTTTTTTTTTATTTTTACTGCACTGCACTACAGTTTGATAATATTATTATTTTTTTTTTGTTTCTGTCCGTTTTTTAGTTTCTTTGTATGTTTTTTTTTCTTCTTTGTCCCACTGCACTGCAAAACAGTTTTTAATTTTTTTTTTTTTTTCAGTACTGTTTGTTTCTCAGTTTCTTTGTTTTTTTTTTTCTTTTGTCTTAAGCACTTTGCATTGCACTAAATTAAAAAAAAAAAAATCTTTTCACTTTAAGTAATGTATGTTTCTTCGTTTATTATGATATTTTACTTTTTTGTTCGGAGGATCTTTAGATCTCCTTAGACAACTGTGTTTAAGTTCTTTCCTTATCTTCTACAGAAGATAAGGCCGTCGACTGCGCCAATTAAATGATTGTTGATCTTCTCTTAAAAGAGACACAATATAAAGACAAATGATTATGTCTATTCTTATCAAATGTTTATTTAAAAGTGTCTTCTCAAACATGAAAGTGAATCTTAAATACTAAAGCTTACATCTAACTTCAACTTAATTCTAAAGCTTTTAACGAAAACAAGGAGGGAAAGAAATTTAGATGATTAAGATAAAACTGGGATCGACATTTACATTCTTAAGTCGAAAAGTATATCACCTATCCCTTATTTCTAACTATACATAACTCACGCGCCTACGTCGGAATGACTTGCCCCATGAACCTGAGAGGACCGTGCAATACTGTAAAGTTTCTTCAGCTCACCACTTGTAAATATAACAATCCATAATTTTAAGATTTATACATTACTGTTAGACTTTGTGTACAAAGTTATTCAATAAAAAAATAAAGGTCGAAAAAAAATTTGGAAGTAGTAAACCATGCAGACATTTTGCAGATATAGTTTTTCATACCACACCATCAATTTTTACGGCCAGAGAGTAGCACAACAAAATTGAGAGTTGTTTTTGATGCGTCCTGTAAAACTAGTAGTGGACGATCTCTAAATGCTTTGTTAGCAGTTGGCTCAAAGTTTCAACATGATTTGTTCGTAATTTGGTTGCCATCGCTAAGATGTATCGGCAGGTGTTGCTTCAGAAAGAGGATTGTAATTACCAAGGGATATTATGGAGAAATAGTGCTACTAATTCTCTTCAGGTCTTACGTCTTAAGAGTGCCGCTCCATTTTTAGCAGTGTGATGCATGCATTATCTAGCAGAGTTGCATAAATCGAGGTACCCAGCAGGATGCAAGGCCATACTGCAAAATTGTTATATGGACAATTTACTGGTTGGTGCTAACTCGGTAGAAGAGCTTTGTACATTAAAAACGGAAATATCGACTGTGTTGAATCTTGGTAAATTTGAATTACATAAATGACGTTCGAATTGTTCAAATGAAGAGTTTGAATAGCAGGGTTTGGTTACTGAGCCATTTGAAGTTAAGACGTTGGATTGCGCTAAAACCTTGGGCATGTTATGGGATTCAGGTGATGATGTTTCATTTCGCATATGCCCCGTTTCATAATTCAGAAAAAACAGAGCGTGTCGTTCTCTCGAAACTGCCCCAATTGTTTGACACGATGGATATGTTAGGGTCTCTAGTGGTGTTGGGAAAGATATTCGTATGGCAAGAGTAAGTGGGCTGGGAGGAGATTCCTAAAACTATGCAGGTGCAGTGGATAAAGTTTCGAATGGAGCTAGCTCAAGTTTCAAAGGTGCAAATCCCCCGTTGTATTTTGCCAAAAGCCAGTAAAGAGGGCTTTTTTTGCAAGGGTTCTCAGATGCATCCAATAGGACTGTACTTATGGTGCGGTAGTTTATACGCGATGTGTGGATAGAGAAGGCAATGTGTCGGTTAATTTTATAGCGTCAAATTCGAAAGTAGCCCCAGTCGACATCTCTAAACTAGACCCCGCGGAACATGTATCCAAGTGAACTCTGCTAGAATGATTTATGGTTAGAATGTCCAGGTTTCTTAAAAAGGCAACGATGTGAATGGGAAGTGCGCGAATAGCTTGCCTGAAGGCAAGGAAGTTAGTGAAATCTTCTAAGATTCAGAGATTAACACCTTTTAAAGATCACTCAGACGGAATAGCGTTAGTAAGATATCCTATATTATTGCCAAGCGATCATGTTCTATTTCAATCGCTGCTAATTTTTTTTACACTGGATTAACGCTCATGCTGGTGCACAGGTTTTATGTGCTTTTGTTCGTTAGAGGTACTGGGTTGTGAGCTGCCGGTTGTTGGCTCGCCTTACTGTCCGAGGATGTGTTGCCTGCTTTCGGCAGAGACCAGTTCTTGCTTTGCTGAGGGCCGACAACCTCAGGAAGGACTCACTAGTGGTCCCCGATCGAAAATAGGTGGGGAACCACTCGTCTAAATGAATGCTTTTAGCAGCAAATATACTCTTTCTCTCTCATGTTCTTCTCGCACGTTTGTTTCCAAAACCCGTTTTTAAGCGATCAGGTTCACACTCAGTGTAAATCAGTGGTTCCCAACTAATGGTCAGCAAGAGCTAAAATATGGTCCGCAGAGCAGCATTCCAGAGTTGGACTCTTTTCTAATAAAGAGATTACAATTACACAACAACAACATGCAGCTTGTGTGTTATAAACATTTTTATAACAACAACATGCAAGCGACCAGCTTGTGTGTTGTACAAAAACAAGCGAATGTACGAAGAAAAGAGAACGAGAAACACACAGAAGCTCACAGTTGATCTTATTTTTGGGTAAGAATGGACAGGCGGAAAAAGTAAACACATTGTTTAATACAACAACAACAATTTTTGGTCTTATTTATTATTAACTGAGTACTCACAAAGAATATTGAATATAAAGTTGTATTTGTTTTGAGATGATCTCTCTCTGTCTGTTTTTAAGAAGTTTCACTTCTATCACGTGTACATGCGCATTTTTTTATTTATTGGTGCGCGTTTGAGTCGTAAATTTCAGACTGCCTTTCCTATTACAAGGGGAGCACACTTTTCTACCATTTCGTAACATAATTTGACAGTAATTCATAACGGATCATAAATATTATATAAGAAGACGTATCGATTAACATAGCGGATCATAAATATTACATAAGAAGACAAATCGATTAACAGTAAGAATTTCATAGCGGGTCATAAATACTTAAATTAATTATCAAAAGTAAGGAAATAGATAAACAGTAGCGGATCATAAATACTTAATTTATCAATAAAGAGGAATATCTGCGGCCCCTGCTGGTGGTACTCACAGGATGTAGCGATGGATTGCTCGTAGAACGGTATCAAAGATTCCGAGTCACAGCATGGATTTTGCCCCGCAACAGCAACAGCGTACCTTTTACAATTTAATTTAAAACTACGAAATCAATAAATTGAAACGTACTGTAATTGCACATTTTCTGTTATTATTTTTTTATTTTGCGATTGTCATAAATAATTAGACTTGAGAGGGCATTGTATGTTAAGGAAAAAATAATGCCCTCAAAGCTTTTTACCAATATTCTATTTCCTGATAAAGAGCTCCATGGAGAAGCTCGATGTCAACTTGCTTGTTGCTTGTGGCCGCAATTATCCCATCTTAAATTGTCCTTATGACACAGTGGTGCCTAGATCTTCCTCGATTACATCCTCTTCATATAATGGGGTTAGTTTGTTTCCCAGGCGACGGTTAGACCTGATGAGAACCTTATCACTTACGTTATAAATTTTTGGAACTCGCCCAACATTATGATACTCGAGGGTGGACTTTTGTGCTTTCTTTACTCGATCAGTAATCTCACAAAACTCTGATTGCATAGGGTGGAAAACGTCTGAAGGTATACGGTTTGTCACAGAATGTATCGTTTTATTATATTCCACTGTGGCCAATAAAATAAGATCTACAGTATCCTCGATTCCCCGCTCAAGTTTCAGACATCTAGCTATCTCCCAAAGTGTGCTGTGGAACCTTTGAGGTACTATGCAACGGTGGGGAATTCACTACCTCTATGTTGAAATTGTTTTTCAAGCAGTCCCCGACTGTGGTTGAATTAAATGATCTTTCATTATCACAATATATCGTTTTAATTTTAGGGAACATGTTGACTAACAAGGATAATATTGTACGGGATGCTATCCCCTGCATAATTGCAAATTTGAACAATTTATCGATGCAGGTTAAAAAATGAACTGATACTGTGGAGTAAATGTCTATATGAAGAAACTCTACATATTCTGGGATCAAAGTTCCCGCAATTGGATGCTATGTGGGATGTCTATTGTATATTATCCTTGAGTATACTCGACAATTTCTAACAATATCCTTTCCATTTTTGGAAAAAAGTAGCCGTTTAATAGTTGCTTTACGTTCTCGTGCGAAGGACGATGCGCCCTGTTGTGCTCCTCATTTGGATTAAAGATGTTCGACACATTTTTGTTGTGTGATGGAAGATGACCGTTGGAAACATCTGTACTATCTCATTTTATATTCGAGCAAGAGTTGGTAAGTCGCAATACAAAGCATTAACCTCTTCCAAATTAACCACCTCCGGTAACATTTTTAATAGGTTGTCATTGTCGGTTAAGGATATATGATGACGAATTTTAGTATTAAATATAATAAACGTTCTTTTGGAGGAAATCTGCCCCAATTCCGAAATCAACTGTGTCTTGTAACAATTCACTGACTTGTCTACGGACTCAATGGTATAACTGATCGATTCCTCACTATGAGCCGTAGCCATAGTTGACTCAATCCTAGTTTCCACGGTGTTTATAAATTGTCGTGACAGAGCATTGGCCACATGATTAACCCCTATTGGGTTTGTAATATAACCTTGCATTGTATTCCTCAATGAATTCCTTCCATCTTTTTATCTTAGCGTTGGGATTACGATCCGAAACTGTGAAAGTCAGTGGCAGATGATCTGTGTAAATGCTAAGCTCCTTCACGCCGTACAGATAGTGTCTAAGTTTTTTCAAAGCCCAGACAATGGCTAGCAACTCTCTCTCGTTTGTGGCGACATTCTCCTCTCTTTTTTCTTCAGTTCGAGAAATCGTGGTTATAGGGCGACTCCCCTGGGATAGTACAGCTCCCAACGCGTGCGAGGGATGAGCCAACATGACATCTTTGGATATTAAAATTTTTCAAAAGCACTTAATTGGTTCTGGTCTAAGTATATTTGGATCTTTTTTGACTGTGCGGCAGATACCTTGCTACACCTCTGAGGATGCTAGTTAAAGGTTTCCCAATCCTAATCGAATGAATCTAATCTCGAATGAAACACCTGTAATAGCCTGTCATTCCAAGGAACGAACGCAAGCCTCTTAAAGTTGTGGATTGAGAGAAACCCTGAATCGCCTCAATTTTTTCCGAGCAGGTTCTAATACCGTTCTTCGCTATTGTGAACCCCAGATACTCGAGCTCGTTTCTGAAAAACTTTCATTTTTCCTATTTGTTTCCAACAAACTAGCTAGTACGAGTTTAATATGTTCAAGAAGATAAGTCGGATTCTTTGAGAATATCACGTCATCCATTTAAGCGAAACAATATCTACCGACATATTCCCTAAAAACTTCGTCAATAGCCCTTTGGATAATGCTAGGGGCATTTTTTAGACCGAAAGGGAGGCAACAGAACTCATACTTACAGCCACAAACTGAGAATGCAGTTTTTTCACGATCTCGTTCTGCCAATTCAATATGCTGGAACCCAGACTTTAAGTCTAAAGTCGTAAAGAATTGCGAGTTCCCTAAGTTTGATGAGATAATTAATCCCTGTATTCGGAATGGGGTAAGTATCCCCGATCTTTTTGTCATTTAGCTTACGAAAGTCAATAACCAATCTTTTTTTCTTCAACCCATTTTCATCCAAACCCTTCGTATCCAAAACCTAGATTGGGTTGTTATACAGGGATCGTCTGATGATTCCATTTCCTAGAAGATCTTTTATCACAGCTTCCACAAAATAAGCTACTCCTAGTGGATAGGGGTAAAATTTCGCATAAGTTGGGTCCTCGTCCCTTGTTCGAATTGTCACGACAACATTCGTATTATATGGGAGCGCCTCATTTGGGTCGGCAAAGGCTATGGACATGTTATTAAGAATCCCCTTATATTTACTTTTGACACAACCCGGGACAGATTGACTTTCAACATGTCGGTGACTAACATATTTACTACTTTGAAAAGATATGACTTCCATACCGCGATCATGCTCTATACGGTTTTCCTTAACTTTGATAGTCACGTTGGCTTTCTTTAAAAGGTCAAGCCTTACGATTCCATTGAAGGATTTGAGACTGGGTAAAAAAAAAGTTCGAGTTGATTGCGAATAAGTTAATTATACATTTCTGCGTGATGTTGGTGAATCCGTGGATGGATTTTACTGAGAACTACTCATCGACACGTTTAATCCCCTTGAGACCCTCCAAGGGCCTTATATAATTTTTTGAAGCTCCGGTATCGATAAGAAGTTTAAGCTGTTTGTCTCCTAGCGTCGTGGAGATCCAGGGTAGGAGTGATGTACCCCTAAAAAATTCACATCATCGTGTTTCAGCTCCTCAATCACTTCCTCTCACAAGTCTTCATATTTGGACTCGTCGGGCTCCGCTCCTTCTTCACTCATGTGATTAATTCATTGAACTTTATGATCGTTGAGCTGCCCAGATTCTGCGGTTCTCTTCTGGTTCTGATTGTAGAGTAGGTTCCTTACATAGTCATTCTGTCTCCTAGAATTTGTTGCTTGTCTAAAATGAGAAGTGGACGGATCGACGTCCATTGGTTCCGGCCGAGCACGATTATCCTGATAGCGAGACTGTTGACCCGCATACTTTACGTAATTCCGCTGACCGCTTTGATTACCCGCCTGATATCAATTGCTTCTGTTCTATCTTTAACTACTATTAGTACAATTCGTGTTTTTCTACCTAACCTGTTGGTTACTATCTACAGTAGGAGGAGGACTGCGTTTTTTGTTCCAAGTTCCAAGGACCTATTAACATAATTGGTTGCGAACACGTATCTTTTAGATTCGCGTCAACCTCTTGAGCAATGCATTTGGCAGATCCACGGGTTGAGATGAAAAGATTATGTCACATAGAGGTTTCCACAATCCTAGCTCATGTTTATCTTATTCGCGAAAAGCGCTAACTTCTTTTCAACTTCGTCGTAAAACTCGGTAACTGCTGTGGACCCCTGCCTCAGAGTGGACAGTTCTTGCTCTATCCAATAGATGGGACGCTTATCCGAATATATAAAATCCAGTCGGGATATTATGGCGTAAAAATTCATGACCATATTGAAAAAAGAAAGTATGGCATTGGCCTGGTCCCTGATTTTGTTTCGCAGTATGGTCACTGCCTGACGCGATGAGCCAAAATGCGCTAGGAAGACTTTATATGCGTTATGCGCTGCCTCGCGCCATGCCACATAGGTACCTGGTTCACCTATAAACTCTGGGATAGATTTTACTACATCTAAAGGCTCGTCACACTTCTTTGCAGGATCTAAAATGATTCTGATGACTGTCAGTCTTTCAATCTGTGACTGCAGTTCGGTGATTTGTGATTGGAATTCATTTCTCTTTTGGGATAATGCTTGATTTACACTAGCCTCCATGAGGCTTTTAACTTGACTTGGATCCATCTTCTTTATTTTTATTTCTTGATCCTGGAGACTCAAGGCACCAAACAAGTTGTCTAAAATGCTAATGTTGTTCCCCTCAAACCCGTTCATCATACAGACTAAAGTAGGCTACTTTCGATCAAAAGCAACACACAAAAAATCACTAACTATTTCTTATGGAACGCAGAATTCCCTCCTTAACATATGATTTAATTTTACCTTGTATAAAAAACAGAAAATGAACAATTACTTACTTAAGGTTTTTTTGTTGTCTGTTGCTGCTGCGGCACACTGTAGCTGGTTGTTGTTTCAGTAGCTGTTGCCAGTTGCTATTGAAGTTGCCGTTGATGTTTTGTTGAAGCTTGTTGATGATGTTGTTGCTGTTGTTGGAAGGTGTTGGTATGTGTTACCGTTGCTAATATTGCTTTTGATGTTGATGTTTTGTTGAAGATTGTTGATGATGTTGTTACTGTTGTTGGAAGTTGTTGCTAGTTGCTACCGTTGTTGATATTGCCTTTGATGTTGATATTTTGTTGTAGCTTGTTGAGGATGTTGTTACTGTTGTTGGAAGTTGTTGCTATTTGTTACCGTTGTTGATATTGATGTTGATGTTTTGAAGCTTGTTGATGTTATTACTGTTGTTGGAAGTTGCTGATATTTGTCACCGTTGTTGATATTGCTTTTCATGTTCATGTTTTGTTGAAGCTTGTTGATATTGTTACTGTTGTTGGGAGTTGCTGCTATTAGTTACCGTTATTGATATTGCTTTTAATGTTGATGTTTTGTTGAAGCTTGTTGATGTTGTAACTGCTGTTGACGTTTACCTTGCTATTTTTCGACACTTTACTGTTGTTGATATTGTGTATTATTTTTGTGCCACTTCACTGTTGTTGATTTCTATATTGTTTTCTACTGTTGTTTTTGTCTTTATTTTTGTTGTTAAATTTTTGTTAGACAAGGTTTCCACGATAAGACATTTTTGAAAGACTAATCGTCAATTCTTCTTTGGTGTCTGTTGCGAGCATTTCCATGTTAAGATTGGTGCCATACAAATTTGTTCAAATTATTTATCATTTTTGTTTCTTTATGCAGATGTGCGTTCTGGCACCAACCAAATGTTTGCATGTGCACTGTACGCAAGCCAAACAATGATAGAAAAATACGAACACACGATCAAAACAGAAACAAAAACGTCGACTTTGTATGTGGTACACCAGACAAATTCACCCCGCAAACGTCGTTCATCTCTTCTGTACAAGCAAATGTCTGCAGAGAGGAATCTGACTAAAAATCTTATCGTGGAACCAGGACTTAATGATATTTTTTGTTTTTATTATTTTTGCGCCACTCACTGTTGTTGATATTGTGTATTGTTGTTTTTTGTCTTTATTCTTGTTATTAAAATTTGTTATGTTAATATTATGTTTTATTTGTTTTTGTTGTTATTTTTGCGCCACTTCACTGTTGTTGATATTATGTATTATGTTTTTCTGCTTGTTGTTATTTTTGCGCTACTTCACTGTTGTTGATATTGTGTACTGTTTTTTCTGCTTGATGTTGTTGATTCTGATATTGTTTTCTGTTGGTTTTTTTTGTCTCTACTATTGTTTTCTTTTCATTTCTTTATTTTTGTTGTCTATTTTTTTTGTTATGTTAATGTTACTGTTGATTTGATATTGGTTTATTGTTAAGTTTTACTATTCGTTTTATTTTATGTTTGTTGGTTGTTTTATTTTATGGCTCTTGCCTTTTGTTATTTTAAACTGGAGGGTCCCTTGGGAATCTCAGCTTATATTATTTAGTTATATTAGGTTCTTTTGTTATTTATAAATTGGAGGATCCATTGGAAGTCGCAGTTTAGTTACTTATTTATTCTTTTGCCCCACGTTGGGCGCCAATTTAATTAAAAATCTGTTTTGTTATTTTTTCATTATTTATTTGCGGCAATAGTGCGTGTTTGGGTCGTAAATTTCAGACTATCTTTCCTATTACAATTGGCTCCCCTTTTATACCATAACGGATCATAAATATAACATAAGAAGACATATCGATTAACATAGCGGATCATAAATATTATATAAGAAGACAAATCGATGAACAGTAAGAATTTCATAGCGGTTCATAAATACTTAAACTAATTATCAAAAGCAAGGAATTAAAGAGTAGCGGATCAAAAATACTTAATTTATCAAGACATAATTTGCCTATGTCGTATTATGCTACGGTGTTCTATGTTCTCTATGCATGGAAAGTCGTTTAGGAACCTCGCTACAAAGTCGATTGAAAAATATCGTCGAATCGTTTCGTAGTGACTCTACGCATTTGATAAATTGTCGTGGGGATAACGTGCTGTTGGACGATGGATCAAATTCCGGCAATAACGCTATAATATCCTTGGCATATCCATATTAAACGAACCCTGGACCAGTTGGTTGATCTTTCATTATCGCAGCATTCACATTTGATGTAAAATTGCTTGGATATTGTTGCATTACGTTTGTATAATGTATTTTCTCATTCTGTTGGTGTAGCGTCACTCCGTTTGCAAAATACGCTTGCCCTGTAGCTGAGACGTAGCTACATTTACGTTCGGCTCGTACATATTTACCCGTTGTTGTTGTTGTTGTTGTTGTTGTTGCGACGAGTAATGCAATCTAAACTACTGAAACATAGCAGTCTCTGCCATTTTGTTTTCGTGTTGAAACGGAGCTGTATTTGCAAAATGTGCTTGTGCTTGTAGGTGAGATGTAGTTACGTTAACGTTAGGCCTGCACATATTTGAAAAGAATGTTCCATAAGTTCGCATATCGTTTCTTCTAATTTGCAAATTTTGGTTTTCAAGCATCCCATGCATTCGTTTCTGTTGTCACTGTCGTGTTGTTGAAGCCTTTGTGTTAGTTGGTTGCGATTTCCCGATGTGGATAATCCCAGTTTTCTACATTTTTTCTGTAGCTTCCCTTTGTTTTTATATGTGTTGAACATGTTTACACTTACATAACGCCTCTCGTTTTCGTTCTTTGTTTTTCGTTTTCCCGTTATAATTTTAAGTCACGCATGTGTCTGTTGTTGCACTCTATCCCACTTCTGAATTGTCATCGGCTGTTCAAATGTCAGGGTGAAGGCACGGTGGTGAGAGCGGCTTATGAGACACACACACATATTTATATATACATAAAAGATTTTACTAAAATTTATTAAAATGAAAATACACTTCAAGTTATAAGAAAGAAAAGAACACGTCCGTTCGGTAGCACACTTCAGAATCGATTGAATCTTAACAGAGAGAGAGTCATAACTTATCCTGTTCGTTGTTGTGTTTCATTTTTCTGTCGATCGACTTACACTTCGTGCCTTATGTTCATCATCACGTGACAATATGTATGACTATTTTTCTTATAATTTCATAGCAAGACTTATGGTAAAGAAATTTGATAACAGTATCAGTTTGTTTTGATCCGTTGATATTCTTCATTTGTTTTTAACTGCTATAAAATTATAAAATTATATTTAAGCTACATCGAACACTATTATGTGTAACTTCTGGTATCCCTCAGGGTAGCCACCGTGGCCCATTACTATTCAATGGTTTTATAAACGATTTGCCATCTGCCATAAAACAGTCTAA
>JAWNKV010000716.1:0-29652 GCA_035041805.1 Amiota mariae
GGGCCGTAACAATGTGCACCATGAAATTAAAAAGATTGGATCGGTGATTAAGAAATTGTACACCGGAGCCATTATGGTAATGGAAGACCTCGAGAAGGAAGCGGCTACTCCAAGTAGGAAGACACCGATAAAAAGGAATCCGAACGCGGCAAGAGGAGAAATGGATAGTGGCGCTACAAAATCAGCGAAAAGGGCAAGGACCAGCCCCAAGGCAACAATGGCAGGAGACTTCACCTTGGTGCCGAATGCGCGATCACCAGCGGCAAAAAAGAGGCGCGAGTCGCAAAGCCGAAAAGCTGAAGGGGCAACAACCACAAACAAAGAGTCCGGCTGGAATCTAGTTAAGGAGAAGAAAGACAAGAAGCCGAGGGCGCTAAGGGCAAGGCCAGATGCAATAATCATATCTAAGGCCGAGCATCCTACAGAAGGTGAAAACCTCAGATTCCCTCAGGTCCTTTGGAGAAGATGTCAAGGCAATTCGGCGTACGGCTAAGCAGGAGCTCATTATTGAACTGAAGAGTGTGCCTGACGAAAGGGCGTCTGCCTACAAATCAGCGATCGGGGATGTGCTCAAAGAAACCGCAAAAGTGAAGGTCAAACTGTGACATTGCAATGTAGGGACTTAGACGAAGTTACGACGCCAGAGGAAATTTGCGAAGCACTCTATACGCAGTGTAAAATTGGGCGCCTTGCGGTATCGGCAGTGAAGAGTCTACGAACGGCCTACAGTGGCACACAGACGGCATTTATTGCCCTTCCAGCGACCGAGGTTAAAAAGTCTTTAGAAACACAACGTATCCGTATTGGATGGGTTTTATGCAGAATAGGGGAAGCCGTCTCCCCAAAACGGTGCTTCAGATGCTGGGGGTTTGGGCACCTAGCAGTAAGCTGTAGGGACCATGTTGACAGATCCGGACTCTGCAGAAAGTGTGGCCAGGAAGGACACAAGGCAGCAGCATGCTCGAATCCAGAAAGGTGCGCTTTATGCAAATGGGAGCATGCGGACGGCAGCTATAAATACCCGCTGGTCCAAAAAGCGCATAGAGAACAGCGTTGATGAAAATCACACAGCTTAACCTAAACCACTGCGTGGCCGTACAGGATATACTGCGAAAAACCATGCAGGAGCACTGCGTTTATGTTGCGCTGCTTTCCGAGCAATACAAAAACATCGATAACTACTCCTTGTTATCTGATGGCTCAAATAAGTCGGTCATATGGACTATGAGGAATGCAATGCCGCAGAATAAAATGAGATGCGTAGAAAATGGTTTCACCTGGATAAAGGCGAAAGGCATCTACCTTTTTTAGTTTAGTGGTGGAACTTTTACACGAGTAACCTAAATATCGTTACTCTGAAAAAGGGCCTCATACACGATGAATATGTGCGTCATCAACGCCTACAAAGTACGCAAATTACAAAAATTACACAAATTACACATTCCCACATACACACACATACCAACCACGAGAATGGAAGGGGTATCTTAAAAGGTTACACACTCTAATGAAATTCTCGTGAAAGGGCGAGTGAAAGCCGCTCTTTAAGCTTTCCCAAATCCAAGAGCGTCTGTTCCCATATTGGGCGGCTCCTTGGTCTGCGTCTGTACCTGAAAGGTCGGCAGTAATAGATAACCTTTCGGTAGGCTTATAAAACGATATGGGAAGGCACCCAGAAGAAAAAACCAACATGAATAACAAGGAAGGAATGAAGTATACGGTGCAGGGAGTCGGATCCCCAGTACCGGCGGCTTTGGTGGGTGCGCAAGCGGGCCCCTGGTCGTCGTCATCAAACTACCGCAATGCTACGGAGGTGCACTCGGCCACCGTAACAGATAATGCTACGAGCCCAAAAACTACTGCAGCGATAGGAAACCTGGTTGCTGCAGCGGACAAAGCTACAGGAAAAACCGAAGAGGAGAGCAACCCTTTCAGACCAATAAGATGTATCCCTCGATCACCCACAAGATCAGGAGGTCAAAAGGCGGTGAGCCCGTCTTGTGCCACCAACTAGGAGAAAGTATCAACCGGCCTCACCCCCTTTCACCAGCTGGGAGAGAAGATACGAAGCCTGACGTATATGCTGGAAGAAAAGGGCACTGACGGAAAGCCAAGGCGATCGATAAACCAGCATTTGCGAGATACGGTAGAGAGCATAAAGGCTCTGTATGAGCTCTCCGCTATTGAGCAAAGGGACGAGAAAGCCAAGGCGGTTATAAGGAGAAATAACTTTTCCCAGACTTCCCCCTGGTTGCGAACAGCCGGGAAAAATAAAAGGGCACTGGAAGGCAACTTGGAGACTCCTCCTACAAAGAGACACCCCTCTATAGCTGCTGCCCTTAATGATCAGACGAAACAGGTCAAAAAGGCTAACTTAGAGAGTCTCTCAAGACAGCAACAGCAGCAACACCAAAGTCAAGGAAACCTACCAAGAAGGCAAGAAGACAGGACCAGGACGGACACAATTTGCCGCAGGTAAAGGAGTGGACCAAAGTGCCTGGACGGAACAAAAGGGATAAGGGCATCAGATCGAAGCCGGATGCCCAAATCATTTCGGCAGCCGTGAATACTTCTTACGCGGAGATATTGCGGAAGATTCGAAGTGAGCCGGCCCTCAAGTGCCTTGGTGAGAATGTCAAAGCTGTGCGACGTACTGCGAAAAACGAATTGTTGCTACAGCTCAAACGTGTACCAGATTGTAACACCTCTGAGTTCCAGACGGCAATTCAGGAAACAATAGGCGGTGCGGCCAAAGTTTTGGAAAAACGCACACGGTGACGATTCAGCTTAAGGATCTAGATGAAATCACAACCGCTAAGGAAGTGTGTGACGCCCTTCACACACAGTGTGAAATACGTCGCCCAGATGAGTCATCGGTACGAAACATTGGGACGGTACGCCGTGGTACAAAGCAGCCTACATTGTGCTGTAGCGGATGTCAACAAAGCTTTGAGTACACAGCGAGTGCGCATAGGATGGGTATCCTGCAGAGTTCGGGACTGCGCCGAACCAACCAGGTGTTATAAGTGCTTGGGTTACAATCACCAAGCGCAAAATTGCAAGGAGAGTGCAGACCGCAGCAACCTCTGTAGGAGATGCGGGCAAAAAGGCCATAAGGCAGCAACGTGCAAAAGCGAGCCAAAATGTGCGCTATGTAGTGGTAACCATCCAGCGGGGAGTGCCCGTTGCCCGGAACACCAAAGAGCAGTTAAGGCTAAGAAAACAGGAGGGCGATGTAAATCGTCCAACTCAATCTTAACCACTGTGCGGCAGCCCAAGACTTGCTGCGACAAACGGTCTTTTTTTTTTTTTTTTCTACTTTCTATCCCACGCCACTTTCCCCCCAGGGGAGCAACGTCTCGATTTTGTCCTAATATGCGAGCAATACCGCAACATGATAGGACTTGAATGGACGTCAGACGCATCCTGCAAAGCGGCTATAAGGGTCACGGACGGGAAAGCCCTTCAAAGTAAGGCATTGACTCCTCATTCTGGCTTCACTTGAGTAAAAGTAAACGGCATCTACTTTTTCTCGTGTTATGCCCCCCCAAGCCTGGACATAAATCAGTTTGAACGGCTCATGACGGAGTTAGTTACGGAAGCTAGCACAAAGACGCCAACAATCATTGTGGGTGACTTTAATGCTTGGTCTACCATGTGGGGTAGTAGATGGACGAACCAGCGGGGCAGAATCCTCATGGAATGTCTAGCTACGCTGAATATGGAACTATTCAATGATGGACAGCCCACATTCGAAGTTGGTGGAAGAAGTTCGGTCATCGGTCTTACATTCGTGCATAGCTCAATTGCTCCTCAAACGCCATGGAAAATCGGCAATTTTTACACGAATAGCGATCATCGTGCAATAATCATCGAAGTAGCGTCACAGCCGAGCAGAAGGCAGTTATCCCTAGTGAAAACTAAAGGTTGGAGGGATCAAGTATTCGATAAGGACTGTTTCCTACAAATATGGGAAGATGATACAACTGTCGCTGATGGAGCACATCTCATGGCTGAGAGCATTATAGAACGTATCTATTCAGCATGTGATGCCTCGATGCCAAGGAAAACACGGATGCCACTGCGAAAGGCTGTTTATTGGTGGAATGACGAGATAGCTGATCTCAGGAGGCGATGTAACCAAGCCCGCAGAAAGGCGCATCGCGGTAGAATTCATCCTAACTGCGAGAAACTACGCGAGACTTTCCGGACGCTGAGGAAACTTCTAAATAAAGCAAAAAAAGCGAGCAAGGGAAACTGTTTCAAGGAGTTACGAGATAGCTGCAACATTGACCCCTGGGGCAAGGCCTACAGAGTGGTGATGAGCACAGTGAAGGGACCAAAGTCTACACAGCCGTCCGACCCAGCGTTAATGGCTAACGTTGTTGCCTCTCTCTTCCCCATTTGTGACCCAGTAGAGCCTGCCGACTCCTTCGCAGACATTGAAGAAGCACCAGAGATTACTACCCAAGAAATAGTAAAGGCGCTGAGTAAACAAGGAGATAAAAAAGCACCAGGGCCTGACGGAATCCCTAAAATTGCCCTGAAGGCTGCAATAAAAGCGGATCCGGCAACCTTCACGAAAATATACTCAGTATGCCTCGCCGAAGGAATCTTTCCCAACATATGGAAACGGCAGAGGCTTGTCTTGCTGCTGAAACCCAATAAGCAGCCAGACCTCCCATCCGCGTATAGGCCGCTTTGCATGCTCGACACTATGGGCAAGATACTGGAAAGTATTATTGTCAATCGCCTGCAGGACACAATGGAGACACAGTATGGATTCCGCCGTGGTAGAGCGACGGTTGATGCGATCCAAGCTGTAACAAATATTGCACGTAGGGCGACAAGTGGCACTAGGTGGAAAGGCGGTAACAAAGAATATTGTGCCGTAGTAACCTTAGACGTCAAGAATGTCTTCAACATGGCCAGCTGGAAGCGTATTATGCAAGCTCTACATAGTATTGGAGCACCGAGATACTTAATGCGAATAATATCCAATTATTTCGTAGACAGAGTTTTGCTGTATAACACTGACGACGGCGTGAAACAATACGGAGTCACGTGTGGTGTCCCACAGAGCTCGGTCCTGGGTCCTACATTGTGGAACGTGATCATCCTCAGGATGAGATTACCCGCAGGTGCAACCCTAATTGGATACGCTGACGACATTGCACTAGTGGTCGTGGGAAAAACTATAGAGCAAGTGCATGTCCGGTGCAGTATAGCTACAGCAAAAGTCAGGTCCTGGCTTAACCAAACACACTTGGAGTTGGCAACGGAAAGGACGGAAGCAGTTCTCCTGTCCACGAGGAAAATGCGAGAGGTCTTCGCGTTTCGTGTAGGCGATATTAACATAACCTCCCAACCTTCTATTAGATATTTGGGAGTGTTAATTGATGCTAGGCTGACCGTCAAGGACCACCTGGCCAATGTAAATGACAAAGCGGCTAAAGTCACTAGAGCCTTATCCCGCATAATGGCAAACATAGGCGGTCCCCGACCAAACAAACGAAAGCTGTTAGCCAGGGTAATCACCTCATACTCTACGCGGAGCCAGTATGGGCTGAAGCAACACTAAGGAGCTCGTATATTGCGGGTATCCGCTCGACGTACCGGCTAAGCGCGCTGCGTGTTGCAAGCGGCTTTCGCACGGTGTCGGACGTGGCGATAGAGGTAATAGTGTCCATGTCACCAATTGACATAATGGCACGTGAATTGCAACGAACACACAACACAGGCGCTGGAGCATCTAAAGAGGAGGAGCGTCAGAACAGCATCCGGGAATGGCAAAGAAGGTGGGAAACATCAGAGAAAGGACGCTGGACTTTCTCCCTAATTCCCAGACTGGATGTGTGGATAACACGGAAGTAGATTTCTACGTGACGCAGATGCTAAGCGGACACGGATGCTTTAAATACTACCTGCACCGTTTTAAGCATGAGGAGGAT
This sequence comes from Amiota mariae, assembly GCA_035041805.1. Lineage (NCBI taxonomy): Eukaryota > Metazoa > Arthropoda > Insecta > Diptera > Drosophilidae > Amiota > Amiota mariae. The sequence continues at coordinate 5,952 of JAWNKV010000716.1, forward strand.
CCCTTCTGTCCTGTCTGTGTTGGCATCGCCGAAGATGCCCATCATGTTCTTTTCTGTTGCCCCCGATTTACCGAGGAGAGAGCACAGATAGAAGAATGTTTTGGCGAACCACCAACAATAGGAAACCTGGTGCAACATATGTGCCAATCTCCAGAGAAGTGGCAAGCAGTAAAAACTGCAATGTTTGCCATTATGAGTACTCTCCGCACACTGGAACGCGACAGAGCCGCTGAAAGACGGCGTGAGCAAAGTGACCGTTTGGCTCACGCGCCACGCACTGATCTATAGTTTGTTGACGTGTAGGCAAGACCTACTGACAAACAGTACAATAGGGGACCCACAAAATACGGGACAAACGGACTTTGAGCAGTGATGCTCACCCCTTCACTACCGACGAAATATTTAAAAACAGTTCCGGGGGGACAGTAGGACATGGGGCGGTAGTTTTTAGCGAGGTTAAAGTCCCGCACTCGGTTGTAGACCGGACTGGCTTTCGATGCTTTTCTGCCGATTAAAAAAAAAAAACCATAATGCTATCATAATGGATATACCGACGGACATTGAACGAAATTCGCGGCGTGTACGGATAGCACGGCAAAAGGGCTGGAAGAGACAAGTTTTCGACGCCGAAGTATTTAATATGGTCTGGCAAAATGGTCCGAGTCAAGAAGCCGCTTCGATGTTGAACGCAGAAGAATTGTCGGAGAGCATCACGCGCCGCCTCAGCAAAGCATCGAAAAAAGTTGAAGAGAGCACGTGTAAAACCGCCTTAAAAAAGCTATACAGGACAGCAAAAATCGCTGTTTTAAGGAGCTTCGATATGACGTTGACGATGATCCCTGGGGTTTGGGATACAAAACTGTCATGCAGAAATTGAAAGGTCCGAGAGCACCTCAGCCCACGTGCCCCACACTAATGCAAGACGTAGTCTCGACGCTATTCCCTCGTCAAGAAGAAACAACACTATATCAGGGCCAGCAAGTGCGCGTGAATGACATCCCGGAAGTCAACACGCAAGAAGTGCTGCACATAGTGAGATGCATTGCGGAGAATAAAGCTCCGGGCCCAGATGGTTTCCCAAACATTGCGTTGAAAGCAGCGATTAAGACAGCACCGGAACTGTTCACCAGACTCTTGTCTCAAGGAAGGTGTGTTTCCTAAACCCTGGAAACAACAGGAACTGGTACTGCGACTGAAACCAGGGAAGCAGCCAGAACAACCATCATCGTAGCGCCCTTCGCGTATGCTAGACACTCTGGGCAAAATACTGGAGAATAGATTGCAGGAACACCTAGAGAAACCTGAAGGGCTCTCTCCAAATAAATAATTATCTCAGGGAAATCTCTGATTTCTTCTGTAGCTGCAACCTTAAACTCTCACCGTCCAAATCAACATCTTCCATTCTTACCTCCTGGACTTAGGAGGTTTCTATGGATTTGGATATTTTTGTTGAGGGTTTAAGGGTTACTACTGTTTCTCATCCAAAGATGCTTGGTGTTACTTTCGACAGCTTGCTCACATTTTCAACACACGCAAACAACACCTTCAATCGTGTGATTAAGAGGAATAAAGTGCTCAAGGCCTTAGCAGGAACTTCCTGGGAAAGGAGATGGAGATTTTGAATACCAATACTGCACACAAATTTCCGTTTCCCCTACCTTCTCCCTTTCCTTATTTAATGCATGCATACTTCTACTTGCAGCTCCCTTGCTGTTGCAACAACAACAACATCACGAACATCATGCGTATCAATCGGCAATTGGCGAAATATGTATATTTTCGATAATCCATCGGACTGTTCGGTAACATGTCCGAGTGACATTCTAAAATACCTAAACTCTACGGGATGAGTTTAGCAATACTGATTGTGTTCGGCGAGGAAGTGGTTTCAAAACGGCACTTAAGTGCTAATTGTGGCTTGTTAGTGGACCATACAAGTCAGCAACGATAACCAACCAACCAACCATCAATCACAGCAACATCACTAGCATCATCAACATAGCAGCAGCAACAACAATATTAGTATCAACAACATCTGTTTTCCGTATGCTAAATAAACTGTGAATCTTATAGTAATTATTGATTTAACATTTGTGTTCAATAATTTCGCATTCAAAGGGCCACGAAAAACTTCGTGGCTACACAATGTTATTGAAACTTTCCCAATAAATAAATATAAAGTAAAAAAAAAGCATATGATATTTCTAAGAATAAAAGTTAGTCCAATTTGTTATTATTTGCAGGTAGAAGCACTACTCCATCTATGATTTGTGGAATTTATTAGTGTTTCCCTGGGGATAAGTTTACACGTCGCAATTGGGACACCAATGCTCTCCATGCCCCTACTGACATGTGGCAGGTTGGTGCCCTCTCTTGCGAGTTCATCAGCCCTGCAATTTCCTGGAATATCCCTGTGACCGGGAACCCAGCACAGTTTAGTGCAGAGTTGTGATGCCATCTCATTAAGAGATCGGCGGCAATCGTGACACTCCTAGATGTTGTATGGGGTGCATCCAGGGCTTTTAGGGCAGCCTGGCTGTCTGATAGAATACATATATCCTTGCCAGATATATTGTTTATCTGCAACCATTTTATGGCTTCATGAATGGCAGTTATTTCCGCCTAAAAAAACACTGCAGTGGTCCATTAGTTTAATGGATTTGCAGATTGAGGGCATTTCACAGTAAATTCCAGACCCTACACCGGTATCCATTTTAGATCTATCCGTGTATATCTTGATGTGGGCACTTTGTGATGGATCACCTTCTAGCCATTCCTGCCGCGTTGGAAATCTTACAGATAATTTCCTTTCGAAGCAGAAAGATGACGGGAGGCGATCAATTCGAGTAGGAATGTTAGTATAGGAGTTCAGTATGCTTGTGTGCCCATACGAACTCCCTTTCCATTGTGAGCTTGCTTTGAGTCTAATGGCTGAGCATGCCGCTAGGTGTTTGCAGAAAAGATCGATCGGTGGCAGGTGTAAGATGATGACGTCATCCGCATATGCGCTCACTTTGCAGCCCATTGATTCTAGACCTACTAGTAGCTTATTAACTACTGCATTCCATAGAAACGGTGAGAGGACTCCACCTTGCGGTGTGCCTCTTCTCACTGCCTTTCGAAGTTTGGAATCTCCCAGATCTGCCGAACGAACGACTCTGCTTTTATAGCATTTTGTTGATGAGTTCCACTAGGCTCGATTCCGTTCTCAGGTCAGTGAGTGCTGCAGTGATCGCACTCGCATTAACGTTGTTGAAGGCCCCTTCTATATCGAGGAATGCTGCTTAGGTGAACTCCTGCCGATGCAGGGGTCCCTCCGCAGTGGAGATGAGGGAATGTAGTGTTGTTTCAAGTGATTTCCCCTTGGTATAGGCATGTTGAGATTGACAGATCAACCTCCTGTCTATCGTCAGTCTTAAGTAGATTTCAATCAACCTTTCTAGTGTCTTCAGTAGAAAGGAAGATAGAGAGATCGGTCTTAAGTCTTTTGGATGGGTGTGCGAGCTTTTACCTGCCTTTGGAATGAAAACTATCTTAACTCGTCTCCATCCCTGAGGTATGTAGCCAAGCTTGAGACAACCATTAAAAATTGCCATTAACTTACCAGTCAAGTGTCCAATGGTTTTCTGTAGTTCCACTGGGTGAATTCCATCTGGCCCCGGAGATTTAAAAAGTTTAAACCTGTTAATTGCCCATAGTAGTCGGTCCTCAGATATAGCATCTATCCTGATTTCACGACCATTCAAATTAAAAACAAAAATAAATGTAACAATTAACATATAAAATTAAGACTAAAATAAATTAATTACAAGAAAAAAAAAAATCAGCCAAGTGTGAGTCGGACTCGCACACGGAGGGTTCCGTACCATCGCACAAGAGTTTTTGCTTAAAATATTAAATTATCTGCATATTTAACAGCCTAAACGTATACTACAATTAACAGCTATATTGCAAAAAAAAAAAAAAAAAATTTGAAACAAAAGGTTAAATTAAAGAACACTGCTTCTAAAAATGTGTATTTTTACTATTTGTCGTTCTACACACAAGTGAATTACACACCCTGTGAAAATTTCAACTTTCTACCTATTACGGTTCAGCAGGAGACGGGCGGACAGACATCGTAAGCTTACTAATAGGGTCCCGTTAGCTCCCTATGGGTACGGAACCCTAAAAAAGATAAACAATCAATAAATAGGAAAAAAAAACATGAAAATAAATATATAAGGATAATATGAAATACCAGCCTCTGACCCGATGGGGGAAATTTATTTGCAAATAGTAGCGAGCTATGCCCCTACTCACAGCTATGTGTGGTCAGAGACATATGAACTTATAAACTACAATAATACAGATGGTAAAGGTGACCCAAATCAGCGACATCCAGTTCATCCAGCCTGCTGTGTGATCAGGAGTCCCGTAGGCAGCGAATGACGATGGTATTAATCGATGATGGTGATATCTCGGGTGGGAGTATTTGATATGACGTGCATAAAACTCAGAAAGGATCGTGTGGGGTATAGTTAGTAGTGCATCTATTCAATGCTAAAGGGACAAAATTTCTGGTAGGACAGGGACACAAAAGTTTAATTGAATCAATAGCTCAGCATAATCAATTTCCCCAACTATGAGCTTATGAAGAAAACTAATCCCAAGAGCTATCCTACGATGCACCAAAGATGGAAGACTGATAAGAAGGAGCCTATCAGAGTAAGATGGCAAACGCAAATTAGCATTCCAGTTTAGGCCACGAAGGGCAAACAGGAGGACTTGTTTCTGTACAGACTCAATTCGAACTTGATTATTTATGTATTGCGGTGACCAAATGCAAGAGCAATACTCGACGAGTGGACGCACAAGAGATATGAAAAGAGTTTTTGTGGTATAAGGGTTATTAAATTTAATAGACCAACGTTTAATGAAACCAAAAACACCCTTCGCTTTATTTACGATAGAAGAGATATGTTGGTTAAAACATACAACTTTGTACAAAAGAGATAAAAGGTTGAAGTGAGCATTTTTTCAAACAATTTTGGGATTGCAGAAAGTTTAGCAATACCCCTGTAATTGGATATGTCAGCTTTGTTACCTTTTTTGTGTAGGGGAATAATAAAGGATTCCTTCCAGATAGGAGGGAAAGATGCGCTCTGAAGTGATAAATTGAAAACTTTCAAAAGTGGTTTACACAGAGACTCCACACAGTGCTTAAGCAGACAACTAGGTATTTTGTCTGGGCCGGGTGAGAAAGTGGATTTCAACGATTTTAAATTTGTAAGAAGACATTCCTCCCTAATTATAGGAGAAACAATGATGTTACAATGGGAAATGGTTTATGAATACCGGTTTTGAATATAGGATTCAGAGGAATAAGTGGATTGAAAGAATTTTACAAACAGATCTGCAATACCCAAATCAGTGTGGCCATGTTCATTAACTTGATACAATGTGTCCAAGAAATCATGTTGTGCTGAAGGAATTAGATACTCGTACTTCGAGATTCCCAAAAAGGACCATGAAATGAATGGGGGATTAAAATCACCTAGCACGATAAAAGAGTCACGGTCCCGAAGAATGTTATTAACAGAGTTAATGTCTCCAGCATGACACATATAAGTTTCCAAATTGGAATTAGGTGGAATATAAGAACACGATATATATATAAAAAGATTCATAAGGCGAAAATAACCTCACACAAATAAACTCAATATTGGCTTAACAGTTGAGATCAACGAATTCTGATCTTAGGTGAGAGACAACAGCAATGAGGACACCACATCCGCGTAGAATAGGGCGATCTATTCTATATGTGATTAAATATGAACAGAAAATTTCATTACTAAGAATACCAGAGTGAAGCAATGTCTCGGAAAACGCTATAACATCAGATTCAAAGGAGAAAATATCCCTATACAAATTGTTAAGCTTGGACAATAAACCTCTAACATTTTGATATATTATAGAGATATGATGAAGGCAGGAAGCTAGTTTTTTGGAGCCGAGCTTGGAGTCGAAGGTGAACTAGTGAGTACTGGAAGCCTAACAGTACTAGGTCTATTCCTACTCTTATGTTTAAATTCATGAACAACCATATTTGGAGGCCAGAATTTCGGATTACAAACTTCGTCGAATGATTCGGAATACACAATAGTCTTGAACAACGAAGTATCCCCAGGTTGTGAATAATTGAATTTTTGCACACTAATCTTCACATTAGTCTTAGATGCAATATACCTATTAATATCATCACATCGTTTGGAGGAGGATACCTGTATTACAGGCAGCACAGGTGTTGGGTAGGGTCGGCTGGAGATGCAGTTGTGGCAGGAACAAGAGGAGTGGTGGAAGGTTGTTGGGGGGGGGGGGGTGGATGAAGCAAGGTTGCCCATAGGAGAAGGTGGACAATAAGAGAAGGGGAGGAGGTGAATCGAACTGATATTTAGTGAGTAAATCAGTTTCACGAAAAAATAATAAAAAATAAATAAAATTAAAAAAAAAAATTATTAAAAATTGCATATACTAATAATACCCACTGTAAGTGATAGCGCACAAAAAATCAAACACAAAACGGTACTGAATCACTGATTAATGACAGTTTGGTTTCTCAACAACAATGCTCACAGATAATAACTTTGAAATGTCATATACAATAACAAAGGTAAAAATTATAAAACAATGCAAAAACAAAAACAAAAATGCACTAATCACTTGAAAATATTATGAAAGTACCTCAATTAAAAAATATTAAAACTTTTTAAAATGTATGCACCACTAACTAACCCGAAAACAAGATCAATTTAAAGTTATGCACAATAATATAAACAGTAATTATTATTAACAAATTGAAATAAAAAAAATGTAAAAATTTAAATATTTATTAGAACAAAAGTAAACACGTCCGCTCTCTTTGAACTCACAAAGAATTATTATATACAATATTATATTATATATTATAAATCTTATTATTATTATAATTATTATATTATTATTATTAAATATTATTAAATTGTTAATATTAATTTTTTTTTTCATTTTTATTTTATAACGTTAAACAACGTTTTTATACATTTGTATAAGATATTTACGTGACCAATATGACTTCTAAGGAATTTTAAAATCTCTTATTAAGAAGATCGTTGGGACGAAGACTTTTCAACCAATGGCGGGTTATGTTGTGTGTTGGAGATCTTGCCAGTGGATTGGGGTGCTTCAGCAAACGTTCGTTGTATCGTCTGCTGAAGAAGTTGGTTTCCCCGATCACCGTTGGCATCATACGATGTAAAATTGTGTTCCTAACAAACCACGGTGCACCAATTATTCGTCGTATCATCAATTTGTCATTGAGTGACAGTTTACTGTTCGGACGCATTAGCCAGTCCAATTTCTTCATTTTTGGATAGAAGCACGCTGTAACACTCTTCACATGGGCGCGCCAAGTAAGACGCTTATCAAGGATCAGACGTAGGTATCGAACATGATTCACCTGAGGAATAATTCTAGAGTCATATGATATAACTGGACAAGCGCCACGCCTCAATGTGTACGTGCAGTTAGCGGATTTAGGGGATTTATATCAATGTTCCATCGGCCCATGATTGAAAACACTCTAGATAGCTTTGTGTCATTTCCGCTGCTTCAATGGGGGAAGCTGAGTTCGCGAGTATGGTAGTGTCATCTGCTTAAGTTGCTAGAAGTAAATTTTCGTTTTCTGGCATCGGCATGACCACTGTGAATATCGAGTATGGAACTGGCGCAAGAACACTGCCTTCGGTAAACCAGATTTTATGCGGTTTATGTCATAGTCGGTATCACGAACTTATTCCTCAGATAGCTATTAAGCAGGAGATATTGCTTACCAGGAAGAAGCCTTCAGTTTGTGGAGTAGCCCGTCTATCCATACTCTGTCAAAGACTTGCATGACGTCCAGGAAGACAGCAGAACAATACATTTTTGATTCGAACGACACCAGTGATGCTTTTCGTACTGAGGCATGTTTCAGGCAATTTTGTCTCGCCTTTTTGGATTTATAATGGAGACGGTGATGCGAACATACAGCCTATCCCTCTCAAATATCAACCTCACCTTCAAGTGGTACCCCTTGTTCTTCACAAACGAGGCTCTGACGTCCGAGTAAAGTCGGTATAACCTTATCATCAGTGAGGAGGAAATTCCTATGCCCTTGCCAGCCTGGTGGCAGACCGGCAGCCCCGGATCCAGGATCGGATGCAGAAGGCCAATCCCCTACTCATCTTAAAGCAAACAGATTACAGAAACAAAAACTAGCAAAGAAATAAATAATTCAGATAAATTGATGGCGACCTTCAGCATGAAAAAAGGATCACGAATAGGAACATGGAATGTGCGTTCATTGCTTGAACCAACAAAATTGTCGCAATTATGCAATGAGTTCGAGAGCTACCAACTTCTAGTGCTTGGCCTATGTGAAGTCAGATGGGCGGACTCGGGTGAAATTACAACAACAACTGGCCAAACACTCCTTGTTTCTGGGGCCATCCCAACCAAAGAAGAGGGCGTGGTGTCGGATTTCTTCTTTCCAAGTCAGCTGCAGCAGCGCTCATAGAATGGAAAGCGCACTCCGATAGGATCATCTCGGTGAGGTTGCGCACAAGAGCACGTAATATGACCATAGTCCAATGCTATGCTCCGACGAATGCCGCAGACCTTGTAGTCAAGGATGTGTTTTACAGCAGTCTCTCGAACGTCTTGACAAACACCAAAAGAGGAGACATAGTCATCCTAATGGGCGACATGAACGCGCAGGTTGGCCAATGTAATATGGGTCTAGAAAGGATTAAGGGCCAGCATGGCCTGGGAACACTCACTGAGAATGGCGAGATGTTTACTGAGTGTTGCTCTAACTATAATCTCGTTATTGGTGGCACGCTATTTAAGCACAAGCGTATACATAAGACCACATGGACTTCACCGGACCGAGTTATCGAAAATCAGATCGACCACATTGCCATAAGTCATAAGTGGCGCGGCTCTCTAATGGACGTGCGCAATAAGCGTGGAGCTGATGAATCTTCTAATCGCAGTAGTTAGGCGCAAAGTGGCGGCGGTCAGCAAAGACTCTAACCAAAAAACGCAAAAGAAGTTCGATGTCGAGAAACTAAAAGACCCAGCAACTTGCGCACGATTTTCCGAATCGTTAGACGCATCTCTCAATTCAGGACGTCATTCAAGGTCATTTTTACGTTGGGAGACGCCATCTGCGTTCCATATTCCTATGTTTAGGTTTATTGTTGAATTTTTTTGGCTAGCAGCGCGTGGATTGCAGTAAGCATTTGCACCATTTGTCCAAAGCAATCGTCTATTTTGGAATTCAGAAGTTGAATTTGTTCAACCAGCGATTGTAGAGACTTCTGATGTTGATGGTATTTTTGTGAATGCCCTTGTAGTTCTCTCGATTGTTGATGTTGTAAATTGAGGTGTTGTTTCCCCTGTTGCTGAAGCTGTAGATTGTTTACATACATTCGCATAAGAAACTCCTGATACCAATTGATTGTTAGTAGTTGTGGGGAGAAGAGCAGGAGCCGGCTTCAGACATGAGGCCGGCGCTCTTCTTGCTACCATCTCCCTATAGACGATGCATCCTTTGTAATTAGCCGTGTGTGGCTCATCGCAGAGAGCAGACTTTGCAGGATCTACCGTAGGTTTCATCGGAACTGCTTCCTACAGAAGCATTGGTTGTGACCGAATTTCTGACAACGACGGCACTGAGGGATATCTTTACGATTATAGGTGGCTCCGTTTGGACTACTTGCCGACATAGCCTTGTGATGTTCAATATATCTTTATTTTTGGGACTTGGCGCCATATGTGTTGCGAACCTTGTGACCCAGCTGGGCGAGCTCACTTTTTATATTGTCAGCAGGTGTGGTGTGGTGCAATCCCCTCATTACAATCCTATACGATCGCTCTTCCTTTAATTGGAATGTATGGTAAGTCACTTTTTGCTTATCTAGATTGTCAGTAATGTTACGATACGCTTCAGTTTTGGAAGGAAGAACTCTGACTTCACCCCTGTTCATTGTTTTAGTAACATATGAGTTTAGCTCAGGGAATCCGTGAATTTATTGATATCTTTAACTCCAACTACAAAAATTGGTGGAGGTTTAGGTGTAGATTGTTGTAGGTTGCTCGTGCAGTTGTTGTCGAAATTGATTTGGTTTATTGAAGGTGTTGTTTTTGATCCTTCATCGATTGTGACTGTTCCTTGTTGAGTTTCAGTTTCAGACTCAGTTTCCGAATCTGCCTGTTAGGGCGATCAAGTAAGGTTTATGTTGATGTCCATGCTAAGGGAGCCAAATCTAGTTGTAACCGGCACAACACGTCCTCCTTTCGACGTAGTTGGGGTTTCATCATTGTCGCAGGTGCGACTTAACTTCTTTTTGTTTGGAAAGGTTGGTGATTGTACAGGTCGTTTAACATTGCGTTTGTTTGATTGAGTGATTTTTGCGAAAACCAATCACTGAGTTTAATAGCACCTTTTTTTGATGCTATTGACATGATTTGGTTAATAATAAGTGTCAACCCAGGAACTGCTTTCGCATTACTTCAAGGTAATATCCTTTTCTGACTTCATATGTCAGCTGTATCACCTGCGTCCAGGTCCCGCTTCTTGCATCTTATAATCTTTTTAGAGTAGTGAGCTGCTAGTGTCCAGTTGTGCCACTCACCGGCATCTTGCCGACAATATTTGCTGCGTTGATGAGGCCCACACTGCTTTCGTGCTCATCACGCTCTTGTTGTATCACATTCAAAAAAAGTGTGATTCGTATCGTCTACTTCGGCGTCCCCATAGATGCAATTTGCATTTACCGCTTTCCCTATTCTGTGCAGGTATTTTCGGAAGTAGTTGTATCCCGATAGCAGTAAGTTAACGTCACCCCACTGTCTACTTAGCCATGGATTCACATCTGGGATAAGTTTAGCTGTCCATCGCTGCTGCCACAGTTGTATGGATTACGCTCTGACCGATTGTCTTGCTGCGTTTGTCTGATTGTCTATTTTCAGCATCTATATTTTCTGCCTCTCCTTTGCAAGGAGGTCTATTGGTATCGTGCCACTGATTACTAATACTGCTGCTTCCGACACCGTGCTATAGGATGAGGTTACCCGAAGAGCTGCAATCCTCTGTATTTTACCCAATACTTTTCTTCTTCTTTCCACATTCAATGCATCAGCCAACATTTCGCTTCTATTAAGCATTATGGACAGCGTTGTGTCAAGGAGAATCTTTCGCCTACTTGCAAGTGGTCCTCCGCAGGTTGCCATCAGTCTCGATAGAGAGCTTGTCACTCTTGCTGATTTTTCTGCTGCATATTAAATTTGTGCCCAGTATGTCAGCTTACTGTCGATTCTTACCCCCATGTAATTTAGTGTCTTTGTGTATGTGTTTTCTCGTAAGAAGAACAAGTTCTGTTTTATCGGCTGCTAAACAAAGTTCATGTGACTCTAGCCATATTTGCGTCCTAATAAACACTTGGTTTAGTCTGCTTTGTACTGCTTCGAGGTTTCGCGCCGTTATGACTGCTGCAATATCGTCTGCGTAGCCCACTAAGTAGCATTCGTCGGGCGTTTCTATCCTTAGAATTCCATCGTAGCTTACGTTCCACAAATCTGGGCCGAGAATTGAGCCCTGAGCTGTGGTTGCCGTTATCTGCTTCTTTCGCTATCCTCTGCTTGTGTCGTAGATAAGTTCTTGATCTTTCAGGTAGCTACGTATCATCTTCATTATATAGTCAGGTGTTCTATGCCTATTAAGAGCAATCGTTTTTGACATCGATTGTCGCCACTAGTACTCTTGGTCTTGAAAAGTGGTTTATGTTTCGTGCTGATTGGACATTTTTTATAACCTCTTCGACTGCTCCGATTGTTGATCTGCTAGCTCTGAACTCATACTGTCTTTCCGATAGACAACCTGCCTCATTTATTGCCACTGAGATGCGAAGTTTCAACATCTTTTCTAGGAGTTTCCCTGCCGTGTCCAGCATACATAGTGGTCGGTATGCTGATGGTGTTTCAGGATCTCCTTCGCCTTTGCTGAAGAGGACCAACTTTTCTTTTTTCCATTCAATCGGGAAGAGACCTTCTGACAGACAGCTGTTGTACATATTTAGAAGTATATGTAGTCGTTCTGCTGCAATAATTTTTATCACTTCCGCTGGTAATCCGTCCGGGCCTGGGGCTTTGTTGTTCTTTGGCAGCTATTTCCATCTCTTCTGCTGTGAAAAACGTTGGTGGGTCGTTTACTGGGCCCTCTGTGGTGTCCGTTATCTGTCTGTGTGTTGGAAACAGAGTATTTACGATGTTATCTAACATCTACATCGAGGTTATTTTCCTCGCTCCGAGTTTTTTCATGACTATTTTGTATCCAAGCCGCCACGGGTTCTTGTTTATGTCCCGCCGAAGCTCTTCCCATTTGTCTCGTTTGCTAGTTTGAATGACAGCGTTCAGCGCACTCTTTGAAGTCTAATATTCGAAGTTCCGCTATAGCTCTGCCATTTTTTTGTCGCTCTAGTGTATCTCCTTCGGCTCCGAATGGAAATCTGTCTCAGATTTTTAATCTCATCCGTCCACCAATAAGTAGCTTTCTTGGGATGTGCCCTTTTTACGGTTTTCATTGCTACCATGCACGCTTGTTTTAAGCTCTTTATTGAAGCTTCCACCTTGATTCTGGCTGGAGCACCCTAATGGTAATTTGGTGGGCTTTCATCGATTTTAGCGAATAAACTTTCTTTGCATAGTTTAAAAACATTCCATTTTCGTATTTCTTCTTCTACTGTATTGGTGTTTAAACTCCTTTCTGCTATGACGTTGTATGTTATGTACTGATGGTCTCTGTCTGTGTAATCTTCAAGAACAGTCCACTGCCGTACTTTGTTTGCGTAGCCTTCTGACACTAGTGTTATGTCAGGGATTGTGTCATCGCATCTAGGTCTTCCCAAACTTGGCGTAGACCCGGCGTTTGCTACTATTAGCCATATCCAGGATTCGCCGACCTCTTGTATACGTCGTCTGCATTCCCCATTCGATAGCCTTTGAATTAAAGTCTCTCGCTACAATGATATCCCCGTTGATTTTTCGTGCCTCATATTCCAGGTCATCAAGTTTTACTTGGAAATCAGCCAAGTTGTCACTTGGTGTCAAATAACAGCTCATTATTGTCAGCTGTTTGTTTGTTATCCAAACGAAGCCGTTTCCTTTTCCTGAGCTTGTTAATGGAAACTTGTCTTTCACCCATATAGCAGCAGTCTTTGAGAAGTCTTCAATCCAGTTTTCTCTGTTTATGGCTGCATATTGTTCACTTATAACAGTTACGTCTGCTTCGTGTTCCAGCATAATTTGTGGTAACAGGGAATCGGCAGTCTTAGTTCTGTGCATGTTACACTGTAGTATCTTCATTTCTGTTCTATTAAGTCTCTGTATAGGTGGCGCAATAGAGCGTGCATTTATTAAGTATAGGCTAAAAAATAAATACAAAAGGTATAGTTGAAATAAAAGATAGGATGATTAGGTACTTAAATGTAGTTTATTTTTTAAAAATAACATCATCTAAATGAAGGCCCTCTCGAAGACGGCACTCCTCTAAACGCGATCGCAGATTTGTGAGAACTCTTGTCAATAAATCTGTGGTGATTGCTGCTATTTCTCCACGGATATTTTCCTTAAGTTGACTGATATTCCTCGGATTGTTCATGTAGACTTTATGTTTGAGGTATCCCCACAAAAAAAAGTCAAGAGGCGTCAAGTCAGGGCTACGTGGGGGCCAAGGAATATCACCTCTTTTGGAAATTTGTCTTGCAGGAAATATCTGTCTCACAACCGCCATAGAAGTCGGACTCTTTTAATTCCTGTGTTAACTGAAGCTTATAAGGATGCAGTTTAAGATCCAACTTCAAAATTCACCACCCGCGAAAAAAGATGACGTAATATGCACGTTCTATTGCGCCACCTTGTATAAACGCAAAAAAAGTGGAAAAATATGTCCACAAATAAAAAATGCATTTATTAATAAAAAAACAATAAATTAAACAATATTATCTCATTCATTGGATTGTTAACAATACATAAAAATTTATTAAATTAAAATTATAATACATATGGAGATCAGTTAAAGCTTTGGTTTTTGTTTAAAAATAGTAACATGTCTACAACCTCTGGTTTCAAGGCACATCTACGGTTGGACACGATTTGACCTGCCTTGCTAAATGTCCTTTCGGACTCCGAGACTGAGACTGGAATTCATTAGTATATTTGGCAAATGTTTTTCATTGAATGCATACCAGCGCTGTTTATCTGAAAAAGAAAGAAGCAATTTTATATGTATTTACATAAAAATATTATAATAAAATTATCATGACAAAACATAGTCTTACCATCCAATATACCAGTGTATCCCTATCCTCCGGCACATTGGGCCGCATATTGTCGTAACATTTTAATGGCATCTGATCGGTTTGTGTACACTTTCCTTGAAACTTTGTTTTCCAAAAAAGTAAATGTTTTCATTGCGTTTCATGGGGTTGGAGTTGTTGGTGGTGTTGGCTGGAGAGGTACTTTGAACAACATACTAAAAATTTCTTGCTCTACAGCTTTAGCAGTTTGTTCAGCATTAGAACTCAATAAAAATCCATCTTTTTTAGATCGCGGATCTAGAAGTGTAGATATTCTGGTGACGGTTCTCTTTTCATAATGCGCAAATCTTTCTGGCAAGCAAATTGATTGTGTGTGATAGGCACGGTAAGTTTTTTATTTCCAGTAACTCACACGGTCATTGTCGATTACAATGGTTACTACTTTTGCGAAGACGCCTCAATCTGTTAAGACGCTTCGCAAAGTCTCAGCAATGAGCCGTATGATTTGTTGGAGTATTAAGTTGATGAGTCGACAAAACTGCCGATTTCAACTCAAATTTCGTATCAATGAAGTGACACGTCACCGTAAGGAATCCCTCATTAGTCTGTGATGTCCAGCAATCGGCTGTAATTGCGACGTTTTCGACACTATTTAAAGAAAACATTAACTTTGATTTTAAATCAGCGTAATCTTTTGGAAGAACGACATTTCGTAAGAAATACTTGCTTGGTAACTTGTACCGTGGGTCTAGTTTTCTTATTAGCTCGCGAAAGCCCTGGTTATTAACAATGCTAAACGGCTGAATATCCAACGCTATCATGCGCATGTCTGACTTGTCAAGTTCAATTTTTTTTGTTGAATCATTGGAATATGGAATATCTTTTTCCAAAAGTGTTTTTAAAATTGTTGGCATTGTAACATTCGCCGCAACAAGGTATTCGGGATGAACACGTCTTAAGTGATCCATCAAGTTGGTTGTATTCCCACAAGTTTTATAAAACTTACCGCACCGATTGCATGTAGCACCTTGCAAGTTCTTTGATTTCTTGAAATGATGCCATGTTACCGACGATTCCCTCTTTTGTTTTGGGGTTGTGCTCCCCGATACAGCCACGATTGTTGATGTTTCAAAAATTATAATAAACAAGTTAAAAATATATAAAATAGCAAAGAAACGTGCCAGTGCAAGCCTAAAACTTATGAGTGAATGCATGCATATGTATATATGCCGGCGAGCCAACACAAAACTTAAACAAAAATAAGGCGCCAATGCAAGCTTACTCATATTTTTGTATAAATTATCGTGTGATCAGTTTTACCGTTCAAAGAAGCAAGGAGCAGCGTAAGAGTCGACCTTGATTCGACTTTGATGTCTGATCAGTTAGGAATGGTAAGAACTGACCAATCACACAACATGAGCAAAGTAAGCGTCGATTAAGTTTTGGCACTTATGTTTTGCTTGCTTAGAAACGGCACTGTCTGGCTTCTTTTGTTCAGCAGAAATTTCTGAACTTCACTCTGAGTTATCGTCCAGTGGAGTTAGGACGTAAACATATGATTATTAAATAAAAATGAAATATTAAATAAATGAAAAATTGTGAATAAATAACTGATTTAAGATTGAAATCGAAACGAAATATTTTAATTTGTCCATTATTTCTAGACAACTCCACACTACTATCACTGCCAATACCACCGCAATTAATAATTAATCTTTTATAAATAAAACACTAATTAAAACACTTGTTATTTTCCATTTATTTGCACTTACTTGTTGTCACAACACGCTTCATCCGTTAAGAAATATCAGAGCTAGTGATGTTTTCGCAAAAACCATCGATACTGCCAAAAATGTCAAAACATCGATACAATCGATTGTCCAGCTGTAATTTGCTCTCGGTTGTTTGGAGCAGTTGTTCTGACTGTGGTTTCTTCTGCTTTGTCTCCAAGAGTACGCTCTACAGCTGCAGTAATGTCGTCTTCAGTTGTAAAGGAGTCAAGGTCCCGGATCTCTATTGTAATAATATTGGAATGATGTTGTTGGTTGAATTTAAAGTGTGGGGAAAAAAAGTGCAAAACCGAGCAAATAGCTGCTATTTGAACTTTTGATCTTCTTCTCTTCATTATATTTGTCTCCTAAGGTTTTTTTTATTTAAGTGTTTTGTTTCAGAATTAATCAACGAATAAAATGCAATTACTTTTATTGAATTTGATTGGGTATTAATTTTTTTACAGCGTCTTAAAGACTTTGGTCGCAATATTAATGCAAAACCTGAGGATTTTGAAATGTTAAGACAATTGAAGAAATCTGCTTCCATAGAATTCCATAACAAAAAAAGAAGTCCCACTAGGCAGTACGAACCAGGGGACGAAATCTTTGTAAGAATAAATAAACTTTCTCCGCAATTTAGGAAAGATATTGTAAAGGATAATAAAGCAACGGTGGTAATAACAGAGTGGAGAAAGAAAGTTCACAAGTCCAGCATAAAAAATGTTTAAGGTAGATATAGACGATCGATTTAAAAGAGGGAAGAGTTAACTTAAGTAATAAAAAAAAGGGATCAATTTTTCACAATACTGTAGGAAGGCATAACGGCAGAGTGGTACGGTAAAGGGACAGCTTTAGCAAGGAACAACTATAACGCTAATCAAACATTCAACATGTTTGGTTGATTTGTTAAGCTTCCTTAGTCTTCCTATAGCATTGGTTTGTTAAGTCGTTAACACCCACTTCAAAAGACAACTTGTGTGCCGCTTGAATTTATTTTTGCAAATTCCTTTTCCCTATTTCTTAACTTATATAGAACTAAGATTATAATTGCAAATTATAATTTAGTTATTAATATGAGCAATAATGACAAAGGTCTTCAGCTCAGGGGGAGAGTTGGGAAGGATTGGATGAAATCAGAAAAGTGCAGGACCAGATTTGAGCGGGAATCGAACCCGCGATTCTATGTTATCAGCTTGGCGCACTAACCAATGAGCCAACAAGCCAGTCTTTATAATTCATATAATTTATAAAAAAAACATTGAAATACATTACGACAGTGGTGCCAAAGGAAAGTGGGCTGGTGCAAACACATGCATGCTACTGGACCTGTGGGAGGAAAGTATAGACGAACTGCAAGGAACTGATATGTTATGTACAGATGGTGTCATTGCCTCTGCGGCCGATGTTAAAAACAAAATAGAGAGTTTGACACGAAATTGAACCATCAGGTGGAACTGCATCGCTCTGGGAGCATTACTGCCGCGTCCACAAAATCCTTGGTGCGTACAAACATTTCAATTAGGAAGAGGTGGTAGACAACATAGGTAAATATAGGCAGTAATGTCACTCTCCATTATAGCCTTTGTTATATTTTTTTTTTCAGACCTAACAAGTACAACTTGTACTAGAGACGAGAGTGCTCCCATTTCGGCGATGAGCATTGGTTCTGCATTTTTGATGGAGACGCCATAACGGAGGATGCTCACCGATTCCGATTAACGGACTGTTGCATTGAAGGATCTAGGTGCGACTACAGAGAGGATGGAGCAAACTTTAAGCAGTCGCGTGTAATTGATGAAGATACATAAGCAATGAGGCCTCCAATTTATATTTTATTATTTAGTTTATATTATTTAGGTTTATAATAGATTATATCTTATATTATTACATATTACTTTAGTTTATTTTATTCCATTTTATTGTTTTTATATTATTTTTTTCATTGTTTTTTTTTCCATTTTATTGTTTTTATTTTTATTCATTTTACCTCTTTTGATTCCATTATTTATTATTTTATTTTAATATTTTTTATTTCATTTTATTTTAATATGTATATAAACTACGATATTTCTTAGTTTATAATGGACTAGCACCCCACCCCGGCTTCGCACGGGTGGTGTACATAATACAAAAAATTAGATAAAATCTTCCTTTTACATTAATGAAATAAGACTGATTGTTAGAATGCAAGAGTTGTTGCAGTTGCACGATGATCTCTCACGATTGCAGGCACAGCATTGATTCACTTCAGCTACAGAATTTCCAAGGAAATATATTTGAAGAAATTTGTATTCACCATCAACTAATGGCAACAATGCTCCTGCGAGATGGTGGATTTGTCCTCGAATCTTTAATATAAAAATTCATTTTTTAGCCTCAATAGAATTTTCATATTCGTAGTTATTTGTTGGAATGAATGCGTATGATTAAAAGTTGGATTGAAACCCCTTTCCTCAATAATATTTGCGCCAAATGATGTCATTTGGAACACACTGGTGTAATTTTGAATGTACTGCAAGAAATGCTTTAATAGAGGTTCTTGTCCTGAAAGTAATGAATTCTGTGGTTCAGATGCCGTTGTCAGTTATGGTAATTTGACTTTTCCGTTCGCACAACATAATTCTTTTGGTTCAAGTTGAAACCTCAATGAAGTGCAATATTGACACAAATTGTGCTCATTGTTCCAACATCGACCGCTTTATCGCCGGCGTAATCGACTGTAGAATCATACATA
Source organism: Amiota mariae (assembly GCA_035041805.1). Lineage (NCBI taxonomy): Eukaryota > Metazoa > Arthropoda > Insecta > Diptera > Drosophilidae > Amiota > Amiota mariae. The sequence continues at coordinate 24,836 of JAWNKV010000716.1, forward strand.
AACGACAAACGTTCATAGAAAATTATACCGTTTGACCGTCTATTTTGTCGCCTCTCGCCTAAATTCGACAGCATAGATTGCTCTGGAGCAGTAGTAGATCTCGCTTAAGAAATTCGAAATCTGTTTACCTTTGGAGGTTGGCTACGTTCTTGTTTTCACTCATTGTCTCGAAGATTATGAACTTGACTTGCGTTACGTGTTCTCCGATTGACATTTCGCTGGTGGCATTTTCTTTACTTTAGTAACATTAAATTAAATGATACAAGGATAAACCTGTAAACACACATACTATGTGTGTATAATATTTTTGTATCTATCGCTCTCATTCATAATGGTGCATTCGTTTGGTAGTGCAATGGTTCGTAACCTTTTTTTAAGCAGGGATCACTTTATTTTTTTGATCATATTTAAGCTCCTGCTTACAACTGGTTGGAACCACTGGTCTTGTGTATAGTGTTGACAATTTAACAGCAAATATTGAGAATGATATCGCCCTCCCAAGTAAGTGAGGCTCGACATGTTGTTTCCGAAAATGCTTCATCAATTTCTCCTTAAATTTTAAATTTCATTTTTCCAAATATATCTGTGGTAATAAGTCTTATGTCGAAAATCTATGTTTTGAGATATTGCCCATTTTGTGTAAAGTAATTTCTGTTTGGTTTCATTTCATATTTAGAAGTTGCTACACAAAAAATATTATAAAAAATAAAATATATGCTAAATAAATTTTGTAAAATATTTTTATAAAAGTAGATTTCACAACCTTTCTAACAAGTATAAACTTTATTTAGTTTATTTATTCTAATAATTGTTTAAAAGAGTTTGAAAATTGGATTTGTGAAAAAATCATAGGTGTACGTATTTATAGTGGCCAGGGTAAACTATATAAAACTATGATTCTATACCATATTTTTAGAATTTTTTTTAGCCAAAATACGTGTATTGAAGCAGTTAATAGTAATAGCGTTCAAACTCACTCAATTTTCGACATAAGCTACTATGACTTATTGCCACAGATATAATTTCTGATTTTTTATTGAAATAAATAGTTAATAATTAAGTATTTAAACAAATAATCTTGTAAAAGAAAACATTTTACTTTCATATTTTATTTCTTTTATTTTCTCTGTACTTTTCATGTACTTACATATATGAAATTTATTACAAATTCGTCATAGCTTAATCTTCTTTTTACTTGTTTTTTAATAACAATAAAAACAACAAACATTTTATCAACTGATGTAGAAAAATAGCACATAGCAGCTTATTATCGCTGTAACACCAGCCTTAAAAAAAATATTTTATTTCCCCATAATTACAATATTTGCCGGCAAACCAAGACAAAACATGTTTGCCAAACAATTTTTACGCTGTTCACACTTGGCAAACAAATAGTTCCCTGTTTTTGGGCAAATAATTGTCTGGTGTGAACGCCGCTTAACGTTTATCTTCGAGCCTATTGCCGCTTTCAATCGAAGTTTTCGTATCGATCGTTGTGCTTCATTTGAGAGAGACACACATTTGCTCTCTTTCGCAACAATAACAAAAACAACACACAATGGCTATCTCTATATTATCTTATATTCTTATATATATATATATATAAGCTTATGGGGGAGGGGCCTCAAAAATTTTATTTAAATTTACTTTTAATTACTACTTTGGTAGATAAAATTTTGTAATGGTTAATTCCTTAAATATAGATTGTCTTGATTTGAAATGTTCATTTTCAAAATGACTCTCGATATTTTTTATGTTCTGAAAACCTACAAAAACATTTGTATCTATGTGAAGAAAACCGTCGAAATCATTTGCTAAATCGAGTCCTTCGTGAAATCTAGCTAGAATGCCATCGGAATGTCATCTTCTGGATCAAAATCGGGAAGACTTTCATCAATTTCCGAAAATCCTGCTTTACGAAAGCAGTTTTGAATTGTTGTAGCTTCTACTTTATTCCAAGCTGATTTGATGAAATAAATAGCTTCAAGCACATTAATAGATTTTGACAGCTCTGATGCTGAACATACGGCATACATGCTAAAAGGGGAATCACCAAATTCGTTTTTATCAACACAATACATATGTAAGTCGGAAGATTCACATTTTCGTTTCATACATGTTAAAAGAGGAATTACCCCAAGCACAATACGTTTTTTAAATTTTTTCGTTGTTAATGCTGTGCTTCTTCTTGCATTTTATTTGGTTGTTGTTATTGATGTATTTTTTCCTCTCATCTTTTAATAACTGAGTACGCTCACGAAATTGTGTTTGCTCTCAAAATTGTTGTTGTTATGAATGTGGCAAACATTTTATTTAGCTTTTCTGTCCTTGATGCTTTGCTACTTCTTGAATTGTGAGTTGTTTTCGTTATTGTTGTAGAAACGCAAATAAAGGTAGGCATTGACCATACAAATATTTGCACAAATAGTTGTAATTTGTATCTTTACCAACCAACGATACAATCATTTGCACAAATAGTTGTCATTGTAATCGTGCTTCGTTTGTGTAGTTTTTAGTTCTTCCTGAAGTTTGCAAAGAAACGGCAATGCTTCCTACGTCATCCACACAGAAATACACACACAAATGCAAAAATGAGAGTAAAGATTTCAAGAAAAATCAAAAAGTTTTGATTTTCGACAAACATTTGCACAATCTCACAAACAATGCCATCGACGACACAAATGGCTTTCGCGCTCTCTCTTTGCAGAGGTTGAAGGAAGCCCTCAGGACCACTCATTGGGTTTCAGAAGATATCGCACGGTCACTTTATTCGGCTAGCCTCAAGGTTACAGGCTGCTTCGTATATATCAATTTCCACTGCCCGGTATTAGAACGCTGCAAAGATGGGCTTCAAAAATTTCTCCAGGAATATTGAAGCCAGTACTTCAATTATATAGTGAAATCACAGAAATGAGTAGTAACCAAAAGCTTTGCGTTTTGAGTTTTGACGTGATGAAAACTCGTAAAGCTTTCTGTTACGATTTTAAATTAGATGCAACTTTGGAACCAGCTAATTATGTTCAAGTTGCTATGTTAAGAGGTAAATGGAAATTAAAACAGCAAATAAAATGTAGAAGTTTCGTATACCTGTGTTTGTTATTCAATACATGTTTGTAGTGGTGGAAATGTTTTTCTTCTTCATATGGTGCAGCCTGTGTGTGTGTAGATAATGGTCACCTATTAGGTGTTCAATTCTTTATAATTTGTATTTTGCAATTGGAAGCAACCAATTTACTACGACTACGATTGCCCCATGACAACTGCTACAATCAAGTCCATTGTCAGCACAATGAACAAGATTGGCTTCATAATTGTAGCAATTGTATGCGATTTGGGTGGGGCAAATCGTGGTGTTATGTCAACGTTGGGTGTTACTGTGGAGAAACCTTGGTAAATTATTTTCATTTTAATTGAAAGGGAAAAGTATGATTAATCCATCAATAAATAGGTTCTCCTTCGAAGGGTGCAGTATACATGTGTTTGCGGATAAAAATTAAAATTAAATTATTGCAATGTACGGATGGGCATCTTTCCATAACACATAAAATTTGCCGACGTCATATTCAGATTAGGGGTCCCGAACGTCAGAAAGTCAAATTTGCAGCAAATTTGTGTTCGCACACAGTAGCAGAAGCTGTAATGCGAGCTGCTTCTTTCGGCAATCTGCATGGGGAAAACTGGATGGAGTGTCATGAGCTATTGGATACGGTAACTGTTTCTATTGTTTGTGTAAATTTGTAAATTAATAATTTGCAATGTAGACAAATTCTTGGTTCGATGATATGAATGTGAGAGTACCGCGATCTGACAGCAGGATCCGTAAGCATGCATTTGGCCTTGCATTAGATGTACAAATGGAAATTCTGGACAAAATATCGAACCTAATGAAAGGAATGAAAGTGGGATGGAGGCAAACTTTACTCCCTTTCCAAAAAGGTAAACATAGTTAATAACACTTTTCTTAGTTTAAACTCGTATAATTCTTAATTGCAGGTATTATACAAAACAACAACGATACGAAGCTTTTATTCAACTATCTTCAGGGAAAATATGGCATAAAATATATATTGACATATCGACTTAACCAAGATGTCCTGGAAAACTTCTTCGGCCTTTTAAGAAGTAAAGGTGGACTCCATGACGATCCTGATCGCCAAGAATTTAAGTACATTCTGCGGAATCACCTTCTGGGCCACAATACTGGCATTTTAACCTCAGAAGGAAACACTTTGGATGATAGCACTGAGGACTTGTCAGTGCCAACAGCGTCTATGACAGGTAATGAAGATATATTCTCATTATTTATAATCAATTATTAACATAATTATATCTATTTAAAAAAAAAAAACAAAACGACAGCACCAGAAATAGTTGACGAGCCAGATGACATAGATGACTTGGAGTAAGATGCGCTGGAAAATTTCTCAGGATACATCTGCCACAAGATGAAAGACTGCCTGGACTCAAACGATGTAAGTGCTGCTGAGGCAACTTACACTTGGGTCGATCAATTGAGCGAAAGCGGTCTTTTCAAACCGTCAATGCATATGATGCATAAAATAAATGCGATGGAACAGATCTTTCGGAAGTTCAACGGCGAAAAAATTGTTATCGGGCAAAATTACTTAAAAATGCACATTGATGCAGCGAAAGATATTGAATGCCATCCCAATGTAAAAAAACTGTTTTTCAGGGCAAGAATGTTTTTTAACATAAGGAGACTTAATCGTCAATTGATAAATACCCAATGTAGGACATACAATAAATAAAATACTGAATTAAACAAAAAAGACAGTAAATTTTGTATGTTTCATACA
>JAWNKV010000717.1:0-11438 GCA_035041805.1 Amiota mariae
TATGTTTTCAAAACATATGCTTATTCAAGCTCATTAACTAATTTAATAAATTATCTCATCATTTTGTTACTAATGGATTAATTATATAATATATAAAGTAAATAACAGTTAAAATTTGTCCAATTAATACATAGGGTTCTTCAACTGGTCGTGCACCAATTCATGTTAATAAAATTACAGTTACTACTATTGATCAAAATAAAATTTTATTAATAGGATAAAATTGAATTCCTCGAAAATTTCTTAGATGATAAAATGGTAAAATTATTAAAATTGCAATAGATAAGACTAATGCGATCACCCCTCCTAATTTATTAGGAATTGATCGTAAAATTGCATAAGCAATGCGATGGTTAGGAAGAACATGTACCAAAAAGCCCTCCTCATCTTAGGCAAGATCGCCAAAAATGAGGAGAGTGAGACGGTACATGAGTTCGACCAAGCCGAAAAGGTAAAATACCAGTCCGTGGTGGACGAGTACAGGATGAGACCATTACAAATACTCGTAAGAGTAAAGTTGCTAAAACAATAAAAAAGGTTCCTCCACAAGCGCCAAGAGACTTTTCAGCGACGTTGCTCGGGATGAGTTGACGGTGGCACTTGTTGATGAAGTCACCAACGGCGGTAAGAAGGTGTTGGAGAAATAGGGAAGATTGAGCCCAGGTTAACAGAGTTGGTGATGGAACACCTTCTCTCTGATCTGTGTTCATCTCCACCAGGATTCGACTATTCTGCGGTTCTCCACGGCTGAAAGGTGATCAAGTGCGACGGCAGAACCCTACCATGCCTATGAATGACTGGATTGTCATCAAGGATGAAGATCAACAAAAGAGAAGCATGTCTCTGCTCCTCTCCATTAAAATTTTCCGGTCAACAGAAGAAGAATCAGATGGGTTGCAGGTTGCAAACAAGCTGATGGATGACCTTACGCTTCAGGACGAAGCAAGAAGTACGCCAAAAAAACCAACTACCGATGCTGAAGGTCGTGCAGATTAACCTAAAGCATTCCAAGAATGCCTCGGATAATCTTGCCTTGCTCCTAGGCGAGGAGGACGTTGACATATACATCGTCCAAGAGCCCTGGGTCAGAGGCACTGACATTCTGGGGCTCAGGAACAAAAACTATAAGATACTATACGCTAAGGTATGTGACAAGCCAAGAATATGTATTTTAGTCAAAAACAATGTAAATTCTTTCCTTTGTCCTCAATTCTGCACAGGTGATTTGACAGCTGTCAAAATCGAAGTGTTGGGGGAGAAAGCCATGTTTATAGCATCGGTGTACATGGCGCAAAACAAGAAGGCGCCTCCGGATGAGGTTGCGCAGTTGACCGCCATTGCGACAGCCAACAACACTCTTTTACTTCTAGGATGCGACGCCAATGCACGCCATACGCTATGGGGAAGCACCGAAGATAATGAAAGGGGTGAGTCGCTTTTTAATTTTATTAGTAGTTCCAGTCTATTAGCTTGCAATAGAGGAAATACTCCAACCTTCACATTCCCTAGTACAGAAGGTTTCCCGGGGTGGGAAGAGGTACTAGATATAACTCTTCTGTCCTAAAATTCAGAGGTTCAGGTCGAAAACTGGAGAGTGTCCAACAAAAGATCTTTCTCTGATCACAGTTGGATAATCTACAATTTGAATTTGAAGACAACGGATTCTGTCCCATTTAGAAAACCCACGCAATATAAAATGCGATGTTTTTACAAAGGTAGCTAAATCGAAACTGAATACCTTTACATGCTCAAACATTGACTCCAGGGGCGAGGGTTAAATATCTTGAGGAAGCTTTCGGCAAAGCGTACAAGATATCCTGTCCAATTAGAAGGAGCCATAAAAGTTTCCTACAGTGGTGGAACGAAGAGCTCTCTAAACTCAGAGAGAGAACGAGAAAGCTCTTCAATCAGAATTACATGGATAACAACTGGCAAGTCGACAAAGATTGTCTCAAGACTTACAAAAAAGCCATCAAGAACGCCAAAAATAATGGTTGAAATGAATTTTGTGAGTCGATCGAGTCTACTTCTGTCTCAGCAAGATTATGAAAGGTTCTGGACAAGGAACGGGAAAATCCCTCTTTCTTGAAAAAGGAAGATGGAACATGGACGGAATCATCTGCTGAGACACTTGACCTCCTACTCAAAACACATTTTCCAGTCTGCAAAGATGCGACAACTGATTCGGAAGTACCCGTACGGTTACGGCAAATTTCACGAGACGTTGATTCGATCTTCACAGAGGACAAGATCACGCACTCAATCAATACGTTTTCGTTTTAAATCGCCTGGCATTGACGGAATTCTTCCGATAATGCTACAGAAGTTACGGGACAAGGTAGTTCCGTGGCTAAGGTTGATTTTTAGGGCATGTATTCGTTTAAGCCACATACCAATGAGTAGGAAAAGAGTCAAGGTAGTCTTCATACCAAAGGCTGGGAAAATTGCTCATGAGTCCGCAAGAGATTTCAGGCCAATCAGCCTAACATTGTTCCTCTTGAAGACGATGGAAAGGGTTATGGAGCTCCATCTTCGATCCATTATAAATAAATTTCCCATCTCGACTTGCAAACACGCATACCTCAAGGGTAGATCCATGGAAACGGCTCTACATGAGGTTGTCCGCACGGCAGAGAGGGCGATTTACTATACTCTCTGCAGCATTCTTAGATATAGAGGGTGCTTTCAATAACATTAGTACACGTGCTAACCAGGATTCTCTAGCTAGGATTGGCGTAGAGGAAGACATTGGGGAATGGATAGTTAACATGCTTGAAATCAGAACAGTGCAGTCAGAGTTAGGAAACTCGACTCTAACCAGATATGTCAGTAGAGGGACACCACTGCTGTGGCTGTTAGTCATAGATAACATTCTCAAGGTTTTAGAGGAGACAGGGGCAAGGGTAGTCACCTATGCGGACGACGTTGTGATCATGGTATCAGGAATGATTCCTAGTGTGATAAGCAACATCATGCAGGGAGCTCTGGGGAGACTGTCAAAATGGACCACAGGATGTGTTCTAAACGTTAACCCAAGCAAGACAGAACTGAAGTTTTTCACAACGAAAACCAAGATACTGACTTTTCCTCTTCCTCTTCTGAATGGACAACAGCTTCATCTTTCCAACAAGGCCAAGTACCTGGGAGTTATGCTGAACGCAAAACTCAATTGGAGATCCAATATAGCGCTACGGGCTCGGAAAACCTCTGTGGCCTATTACTCTTGCAGAAGATTGCTTGGTAAGAGATGGGGCCTACGCCCTAAAATAACAGCATGGATGTACACAGCGATAGTACGTCCGATTCTTACATACGGGGCAATTGTTTGGTGGCCAGCTCTAGGAAAGAGCTATATAGTGCACAAGCTGAGTGGTGTGCAGAGGTCGGCATGTGTAGGAATCACAGGAGCCATGCGCACGTGCCCCACGGCAGCACTGAATGTATTGCTATATCTGCTCCCAATTGACCTCCATGTCAAAAACATGGTCTGCAACAGCGCGGTAAGGTTAAAAGAAACCGGCTGCTGGGCAGAACGACCATATGGATATAGTAAAATGCTAGGAGTGGTTAATAATCCTATGAAGGTAAAATTTCCTGCCAGGATGGAATGGAAAGAGAACAGTTTTCAGAGTGATTTTGACATTTCAATCTTTACGTATGGGTCGAAGATGGAATACGGTGTAGGAGCAGGGATGCACTCACCCCAAATAAGCTTAGACCACTCCTTACGGCTACCCGACGAGGCCACAGTCTTTCAGGCGAAGGTCCCAGCCATTAGGGAAGCATGTCGGCTGGCCAGAAAAAACGAACCGGAAGGTCGTAAGATAGCTATCTTCGTTTATAGTCAGGCGGCCCTCAAAACACTGCAATCCACCACTGTGAAGTCAAAGCTCGTTAAGGAATGCAGGTCGACAATGAGCGAGCTAAGTCGTCAAGCTGATATCACTCTCTTATGGGTTCCCGGCCATAGCAACATAGAGGGGAATGAGAAGGCTGACGAATTGGCTCGTTCTGGTGCTTCTCTTGATGTATTGTTGGCGGAACAAGTCTCGATTCCGAGATTGGCGGTCATCAAGAAGAGTAACTTCCTATTTTTCCGTCAGCTGGCTAACAGACGGTGGAAAGATCTTGAATCTTGCAGAGCGGCACGTGCTGTCTGGCCTTGCTACAACGAAAATAGGTCTTTTAGCCATTGTAGGAGTTGCGGAAATGAAAAGGAAGAGGAGTCACTCACCCACTTTCTATGTCAATGCCCAGTCTTGGCAAAGACTAGAAATAAGTTTCTGGGCAAATACTTCAACGACAATCTCTCGGACTATTCAGTCACATGCCCGGGTGATTTACTCAAATACATAAATTCGACAGGTTGGATTTAGTAAAACTGATTGCGTTCGGCGAGGAAGTTGTAACAAAACGGCACTCTAGTGCTAATTGTGGGTCGTAGTACTATACGAGCCAGCCACGGAAACCAACCAACCAACCAACCAAGACCTTCGGCTCGGTGTTGTCATGTTATTTCTTCTCATTATGAGTGGTAAAATTATTTCTTGCGATTAAGTGTGATCATGATATTTTTTCCGACAGGTTTCGCCGCGTATTTTATTTTTTACTTATTACTTGCGAGTCCATTGATAACAAATAAACAGAAATTCTATAAGATTTTATTTTTCCTGTTTTATACTCTTCACGCAGAAGGAGACATCGGAGACCCCATAAAGTATATATATTCTTCACCAGCACGACGAGACGAGTTGATCTAGCCATGTCTATCTGTCTGTCTGCATGTATGCAAACTAGTCCCTCAGTTTTTGAGCTAGAAAGTTGAAATTTTACACAGAGCTTTCTTTTTATCATACGAGGTAGATTTGTCGGAACCATACAATCCGAGATCCGAATGAAAGTTGTTATTAGAAAAACTTTTTTGTACTTTCGACTTGATGTGGGCATTATAAGATTCTGACCCATATCCACAAACCATACAAATTTCAAGACCCTCGGACCACTTGGTTGTTGTGAAGAGCATTACAAATTCGGCAAAGCCAAAATAAGTCTTTTTAGGGTTCCGTACCCATAGGGACCCTATTACTAAGCTTACGAAGTCCGTCCCTCCCTCCGTCCGTCTCCTGCTCTATCTCTTGATCCGTAATAGGTAGAGAGTTGAAATTTTCACAGAGTGTAGAACGACAAATACCAAAAAAAAAATTTTAGAAGCATTGTTCTTTAATTTAACCTTTTGTTAAACATTTTTTTTTTTGTAGTATACTTTTATCCTGTAATAGTAGTATTTTTAGGCTGTTAAATTTGAACATAATTTAATGTTTTAAGCAAAAAATCTTGTACGATGGTACGGAACCCTCCGTGTGCGAGTCCGACTCACACTTAGCTGATTTTTTTTTAATATGTAATGTAAGGAAGGATCTAGTCTATAGTTTCAAATAATAGTTGTTTTCACTTTTTCATGTTGCTTATATATGTATTGTATTATAGTATTTTATTTATATGTAATTTTTTTGTAAAAATGTGACACAGCCGTTGTAATTGGACTTCCCCAATGGTTAAAACTAAATTATCATAATCATGACATAACATACCAAAAGTAAGACTGAACAATTTATATATAATCAGAGGCGTAAATATACTAGAACAGCAATTAGATCATTTTTTATTTTTGGTCTGAAGTATATAGTCTGGGCCTTACTCATTTTTTGTATAACAGGATCGCTAATAACTCAACAATACTCAAATACTCCTTTGGGACTTGAATCATTATTGTATGCCTAATAAGAAAACTTCACTTCATTTCTTCCAGCTACAGTGTTGGGTCTATATTTCATGCCGGATGCGTTCCAAAACTATGGGTTTATCTTATTAATGCATTCAAATCCTGATGCAATTTTTTGTTTTGTTTGTGTATGTACTTTAATAGCAATTTAAATTATTTGAATACAAAATTAATAAATTTTACTAAATGTTGCTATAACAAATATTAGGTTCCTCATGCCACCCTATTCTTACGCCTCTTTATATAATATGATTCAATTAAAATTTATTGCTAATACTAATTATAGGTATATTTGTTTATCCTTATGATTTCTTAAAATAAAGAGTTTAGGTTTTTGTTACCTTAGTTGAATATAACGGGATACATATCGAGTTACTGTGGGGAAAAATTTATCAAAACCCACCTAGACTGGTTTTGAAAACTTAAATCAGTCAAAGATACACGAATAATATATAATATGCATACTTCAAAAACGTTTATTAATGGAGAAAAATATTTATTTTATTACACTTAAAGTAGTCTTCGATGTTCTTCACAAAACATAAAACTAAAACTAAAGTCTAACAATGCCTATTAATATCGTTGATATGTGAATAAGTAGAGTATCTACATCTATCATTGAAGTTCTGGTTGAGCCGGAGTAGCCTGTCAACTACCATTTCAACATTGGCTTGCTTATGCGAGTCTACGGTATAGTGGTGCCAAATGGCTTCGAACAATATCTGCCCAAACTGGGGCCCCATAGAAGGTTATTGCTTGGAAAACTGATCTGAAGATATACATTTTGTTTTTAAATGGGTACAAAATTCTAATAAAGGAGTTGACTATATTAATGATATAAGCAATGTGGTCCTTAAAAATGGTTTGGATCTAAGACAACTCCCAGGTATCTAACACTTTGTTCAAAGGGGATATCAGCGTTATGGAGATTTAAATGGCTGTTTGGCTTAAACATGGGTTTCCGTTACCTAGTGAAGTTCATGGCTTGAGTTTTGCCCGGTTTAATCATTATCTTCCATTTAGTAAAGTAGTCATGAAGAGTTTCAAAAGCAACAATTGTAATATTTCATTTATTTATTTTGTCAGCTTCTACGGTATAAACGGTATAACATACGATTGCGATGGAATCGATCTTAATACATATTTTGTCTTCTCTTATTTCCTGTTATCATTTTTTTACAGATTTTATTACTCAATATGGTTTTTCTTTATTTCTTCGACATGCTCGTTATTTGGTGGGATCTATAATTTTTTATTTCTGCAGCCAAAAAGAAAATAAACCTAGGAATATATCATTCTTTTTATGTTTAAATATCATGTGTGCATATTGATTTTCTTCTTTCTCTTAGGCATATATTTTCGATTCTGACTTGATTTCGATGATATTTGAAGCTCTTAACTCCTCCATATTTACTGAAGCTGGCTGAACTTCTCCAGTTCTACATAATTTTGTTTCATTTTTTTTAAAAGAAAAACTAATTTCTTATTTGCTTCTCGTTACTATCAGTAATAACATATACACGTATAACTTTAATCTGATGTTAGTAATGCATTTAATCATGGGTGCCCAGTAAAGTATGCTACGAAAGTATAATCAGCATGCAACCAAAGAATTAGCCACCATACTTTTTTTTACAGTTAAGTTATTGCTTAATACTAACTTTACTACTGAGATATTAAATGTTAGAAAGATATAACGATATAAAATTAATAGTCGAGATTTCCGATTGATGAAGAGATAAATGATACGAATTGTCTTGTTTAACTTTTCCAATAGTTTTTTGAATATGAAGACTTAAGAAGTAACTTGGTGTCGAGATAAAATCCGAGATAACGAACACATGACTCCCATTGAATAACATCATTATTTATGATAAGATTGCTGGATGGTAGGAAAAGAAAAAAAGATACAAACTGTACTATTTATAGATAAACTGACAGAGACTGTCTCTACAATGAGCTCTTTACTGCACTATATATAAATGTTATTAACATTTAATTTTTGATGATAAGTAACTTGTTATAAGGTGAATCTAGAATATGTAAATATGTAAGAAAATATTACAACAATAACACTAAAAGATAAAACATTAGACTTAAACTTAACTTAAAGATAAAGGAAATGGGGCCTAAGGGGTATATGGTTACTCGAAATCTTCTATCGGGAAGAGTAGTGGCAAAACGCAAATTTTGCTGCTGGTATATACATTTTTTTTATATAATTTAATTTTTCTGTTATTCTAAAAACAAATTAAATTAAACTTATAATAATTACAAAACAACTTTAGCACAATTAGTAAGTGGGATAGAACAATTACATTAATAGTATCTTGTAGAAAGGTCGAGAGGATGAGATCTTCTCAACCTTCTCGCCACTCTGACGTCGCTTTAAGAGACGCCTGGCATTGACTGAGTTTTGAACCGCTCCATATATTTCTTGGCCTGACTAATTTATTCCTACTGTTTTGGAGCCAACACAATTTCCCAATTCTCTTTTCAAGCGATTTCGTCGATAATTGAAATATAAATTTTAAACGTTAGCCTCCTATCCAAATACACAACCAGGTATTTATATCCTGAATGAGGCTCCGTCAGCTGTTTGCCAATGAAAACTCCCGGACTCCGCAATGTTCCATCGTCTTGTCCAGACTTCAAATTTATGCAGGTATTGTTGCAGGGTGTCTGTGACTTCATAAATGCACCTGTTTTTGGAGAGGAGTGGCCCATATCATCTGCAAACGTGGCAATGATAAAATCATAAGGATCCCCCAGTAGTAATTTAGGAGCCAATGGGCTCTGGTATATATACAAACTGGTATCCCAAATGGCTATATATACAGTCTATTGCTATTCTTGTCGATACATTAAAAAAAACCTGCATATGAATACATCTGACGATAGGCTACCATATAAATTGACTGGGAAAACAGTGGTGGAAAAACAGATATTTTGGTTTGAGACTGTCAAGAAGCTTTGCAGCAATGTAAGTATTAGTATGGAAAGTGCAAATCTAACTAGGAAAACATGGAGTAGTAGCTGTGCGCTTTTATTAGAAAATGAAAGATTTAATAATAGGGAAAAATTGTGGGAAAGAGCTTGTCAAAGTACGTGATAATACAAAGATCTGGACCATTATAGTGGGAGAAATTATATGAACGATAGTTACAAAATAAGTGAAATAATGTGGATTTTTAAAGCTAGAAGCGACCTTATTTACTTGGATGGATACAGAAATTTGAATTGTATGCTTTGTAACCGTAACGAAATTGAGAACTGCTTTCACTTTTTAGGGAATTGCCCCACATTAAAAAAATTTGTTATAGACTTATTTTAAGAAACATAATCTACGGAAGGAAGAAATATTAGCAATATTAAATGGTACAGGTAATGGGGCATGAAAAAATTTAGCTATGTATATTACTAGAGCTTTAAGTTACAGTAAAATAATTTAAAGTGAGTTCTGTTAATATGTAATTGCCTCATTAAGATGCAAACAAAATATGTTATTTTAGGTCATTTGTTTGTTTATTTGCTTATGGTATAAGTATTTGTTTTTCTTGCTATTTTTCCGACTACCGACCATAGCGTCAAAGTCGTATATTCTTTTTATTTGTTTAAATTTTTTAATCTAAAATAAATTGTAAATTATTGCAATTAATAAAAGAATAATAATAATATATTGAAATCTAATACTTTTGTGTAGCACGCCAATATATTTGATAAAATATCGGGCAACCAAATTGTTTTTCGATTAGCCTTTATGTGTCTAGAAACAAGAACGCTTCCGGTGGTTCAAAGCCATTAGTTAGGGCTCCATTTAAATACTGAAAGTTTGTGTAGTAGGGCGTCATTATTAATTTATGTTTCGGGAGTTTCCATGCATTTGTAGATATGGTTGCAGATAAGATTTATTATGAAGTGTGTCTATTCTATGCACTGTGCTACCTCATAAAGAGATTTAATTCGAAACAAATTTTATAAAGTTGCTTTGTGGAGATCTATGTGTAAACCGGTGCATGATCTTAAACATTTTGTTTCAAACAGCCTTATTCTTTCCATGTACGAAGGTGAGATGTTAAACCAAACAACACATTCATATGTCATAATCGGTCTTATTAGAGCTTGGTAAATTATGATTTTGACTCGTGTGTTTATGTGTTTGGAAATGAACAGATTTCTATATTTAAAGAAAGCGTTTCTTGCCTTATGTATTTGCGTATTGGCATGGTAATTAAAATATAAGAATTTGTCGAGATGAACACCTAGGTATTTGAAAGTGTTAACCAAAGGCAGTGGTTCATTTGTTGAACTTGGATGTTATGTCAAAATCTTTCCAGATTTTCCTTATAAATGGAGGTGCAGTACTTGACCGGGGGCCGGAACAGAATAGTTTCGGATATAAATTAATTAATTTTGAGATAGCCAATTATTTGTGTATTTTTCGATTGATATAAAGTCTTGCTGTAGACTGTGTATTAATACAGTCTATCTTATCTCCCGTGGATTTGATGATTATATCATCTGCAAAGTCTATCACATTATTAATTTAATTTATCAAATCAAGGATAAAAAGGTTAAATATCATTGGTGAGTTGACCTTTCATTGTCGGCGACCTCGTGGCATATTTTTTTTTTTGTTACAACCTGCATCGTACTTACTACTGAAAACAAACAAAAATATATCTAGTCCTTAATTAATTTACGTCACTGAACTGTCGAATTTTTGAATCAAGCTTTAGATTTGACTATGTCCAATGATCGAAAGTTCAGTACTACAAAGTATAAAACGACGATCGATGCGGTATTGTCACGATACTTCAATAAATGTCAATAAAACATTTTTCTTTCTTACTTCAGTTTTCATAAGCTTATTGTATCCTTGTTAGGACATAATGAATGTATATAATTGTTGTTAGGAGTGCGGATACTGCAATTAACATGAAAAACCAAAAAAAAAAAAACCGTTGTTACGAGTATTTCATAATTTTGTTTTCACTTTGGTCGGCAGTCCCATGACTGCCTATCTTTTTTTTTTGTTCTATCTATCTTTCTATCTATCTATCTATCTGTATCTATATATCTCTTATCTATTATCATACATATCTGTGTCAACAAGATAGAGTAGCTTATGTCGAAAATCGTGGTTTTGAGATATTGCCTATTTTGTGTAAAGTAATTTCTGTTTGGTTTCAAACGCCGGTCATGTTCGTGAATCACCCGAATCGGTCAACTAGGGGGGTACCTCCCATACAAACCCTCTATTTTAAATCAGAAAAAGTTTTTTTGTTTTTGACGTATCAAACTAAAATTTGGACACTATAAGTTTCTGGTCTATGTCCACTAACCATATAAATTTCATGATCCTAGGGTTACCAGGAGGAGTACCTCCCATACAAACCGCCTTTTAAATTAAAGTTCTTATTAGAAAAAGTTTTTTTTCTTGACTATTGAACTGAAATTTGGACACTATAAGTCTCTGACTTATATCCACAAGCCATGAAAATTGCAAGACCCTCGGACTACTAGGAGGGGTACCCCCATTCAAACCGTGATCCAAATGAAAGTTCTTATTAGAAAAACTTTTTGTTTTTTGTACTATCGACTTGAAATTTGGAAACGATAAGTGTCTGACCCATAGCCACCAACCCTATAAATT
>JAWNKV010000718.1:0-150234 GCA_035041805.1 Amiota mariae
TTAATCATTTTAATATTCATGCAGATATGAAAAAGAATTTCCAAGTGCGAGAGCGATCAATAATTTTAAAAAATTGCATCAGATCATTCATATAGACAAAAGTAAAACAGAATCAAATTCGTCTTAAAACTAAAGAGTTCAATAAATCAGTGAAATTCTAACAAATGCACAGCAATACCAAGCAAATATTTGTTAAGTATTGAATAAAGGGCAACTAAGCAAACAAAACAGGAGTAAACATTGGTCCAGCCATTGAAAAATAGGGCAAGTGAACATTGGAACGAAATCGCACTGAATAGTAAGTACAATAATTGTAAATAAAAGCTGTTACAATGCAAATATATAACAAGTGCATGTATAAACCAAAGATCACTTAATGTTATTTGTGCCAAAAACCAAAAAAGAAAAGAATACTCTTGTGAGTAACATTTACATATTGTAAATTGAAACGAAGTAGAAACAAGTGAACAATAGAACGAAATTTCTTGCTGTGCATTTCTGTTTGCCTATTATTTAACTGAAGTAAGGAACTGGAACTGTTCAGAGTTTTGCGGTTATGAAGTTTTGAATTTATTTTATTTTTATCAAGAAATAAATAATAAGAGAAATTGTTGGATATTCTGCCACATTCCATGCATATTTCAAACTATTCATGCTGCATCACGATCTACATCTACATATTTACTATGTTAGATTCAAATTGATTTAATTTATTTATCAAGCCGTTTAGGAGAAGAAGAGCGACCACATACGTACACCGCAATGTTATATATAAACATAAAGATGAAGCTAGCGCCAATGATGCTGAATAGCTCAGCTCAGACTTAGTTTAGTTTTTTGAAGAAATTAACCTCGTATCTTATTTTGCAGGATTTTAAAAAAAAAAAAATAAAGAATTATAATTTGCCATTATTTAGTATATTACTGGAGTATGATCTGGGAACTTACCATTCATTATGATATTTAAGTTCAAGTTCTAAGATATTCTTCTTATCCAAAAATACTTTCATCGATACATTATATATAGCAAGAATATCAAAAAATGTTTGTCTTCTTTGGAGCTGGTTTACTGAATTATGTTGGAATCCGCAAATCCTTACTAATGAAGTGTTGTAGATAAGAGATGTTTTCTATATTTTACTTTTATAACATTTATTTTTTCTCAATTTTAACAATATAATTTACAACAAATAAACGATACAAAAGTATAGTAGTACATATGCTCGTATAGTAGTTTGGGAATTTGTCTCAACTTATAAAACATGTAAAGGCGTAGCCATATTCGTTTTTTTATTAAATGAACATTCCTTTGTTTTGAATCGGTAATAAACAATTTTTGGTATCCAGTATCTAATTTACTTTTATTGAAAGTTTTCATATGAACTCGAGTGTCAATATTTAAGCGATCTTTTGGACATGATGTAACGTAGTACCGTATTCTTTTCTTTTGCTACACCTCCTTCCAAATTATTGTGGCGATCCTTAATACGCACACTTAATTTTCACGATTTTTGAAAAGCGTGAAAACTCTTAGATTTAATAAAAATTCTTTTCTTTCGATTCGAAAAGCGAAAACTTAATTGAATATCTTAGGTAAAGATGTGATTTACCTTATTTACCAGATGATAATTACGATTTTCAAGTTTATAATTTATGAAAGCTTCGAAAAATATCTATTCCTTTCATCTGTGAATAGTTGCAACTTCGCTCATGATCAGCTAATTGGTCATAAGGATCACTATAAGGGCAACCAATTCGATTATATTTGCACTGTGAAGGACGTTCCACACATGCTTCTTTCATGTGCAGCTCGAGTTCTTTATGGATAAATATTTCATTGCACTGTTTACATTTCTATTAAAATTCCTAAATAAAATTTAAAAAATGCTTAGATGCACTTAAATATCTTAATGTATGGTAAGTTCCTAGATCATATTCCAGAAATATACACTAAGTAATGACGAATTATAATTCCGTTTTTTTTTTTAAAGATCCTGTTATATAAGATACGAGGTTTATTCCTCCAAAAAACTAAACTAAGTCTGAGCTGAGCTATTCATCATCATTGGTGCCTATTTTCATATTTATATTTATATATAAAATTCCGATGTACGTATGAGGTCGCTCTTCTTCTCATTAACGGCTTGAGTAATAAATTAAATAAATTTGAATCTAACTTAGTATTATGTAGATCATGATGCAGCATGAATAGTTTGAAATATGCTTGAAATTCCTCTTATATTTGTGAGTGCAGTTTTTCTTTTCTTGATAAAAATAAAATAAATTGAAATCTTTATAACAGTAATTTTTTGTCATCGAAAAACTCTGAACAGTTCCAATTCATTACTTCAGTTAAATAATAGGCAAACATAAATGCACAGCAAGCAATGGAAAATCACATTATAATTTCGTTCTAATGTTCACCTGTTCCTACTTCGTTTCAATTTATACAAATGTTGCTCACAAGAGTATGCTTTACTTTTTTTGTTTTTGGCACAAATAACATTCAGTGAACTTTGGTTTATATTGTATATGCACTTGGCGTTTGTTTGCATTGTAACAGCTTTCATATATTATTATTCTTTATTGATTCCAACAAATTACAATTCATAATATACTAAATAATTAAAACAAATAAAGAACATACGTCTTTGACTCTATGGTCGGCAGTTGGAAAATTAGACCACATTTACAGTACAACTAAAAAACCTAGCCTATTCTGTTAACATATTAAAATGCCCATAACAAATTAACAAAATTAACTTAAAATTAATTTCCTAACTATTTTAACTTAAAGCTCCAGTGATAAACATACATCAATTTTTCCATCAACGAATTCCTGTACCATTTAATATGGCAGATATTTCTTCCTGACCTAAAATATATTTGCTAAAATATCTATATTGATTTTTTTTAATATGGGGCATTTACCTAAGAAAAGTGTGATACTCTCAATTTCATTCAGATTACAAAGCGTATAATTCGAATTTCTGTATCCATTCAAGAAAAGAAGATCGCTTTTAGCTTTAAAAATCCACATTATGCCACTTATTTTGTACGTATCATTTGTATAGTTTCTCCCACTTTAATCATCCAGATATTTATAATATAATTCTCCATGCTAATATTTAGATTGCTTGAAAGCTCCTGCTGCACTCTCTCACACCAAAATACCTGTTCGTCGATCACTTTCCTAGTCAATTTATACGGTAGCCTATTGTCAGTGTATTTATATGAGGTTTCATAAATATATGACAAGAACAGTTCCAGAGTGTAAAAATATCCATTTGGAATACCGGTTTCTAGGTAAATACAGTACGACGGGGTATTACTAAGGAAATGTATATAGAGAGAATATAGTGATGCTAAGAAAGAAAACAACCCGTGCGATGCAGGGTCGGGTTTGTCTTATTCAATAATAATCATTTGCAGTATATTTCCACAGTTGCCCTTTCTTCAATATTTAACATATATTTGCTTGCTTTTTCTGTGAATTTGTTAGAATTTCACTAAAATATTGAACTGTTCAGTTTTTAGACGAATTTGATTTTGTTTTACTTTTGTCTGTATGAATGATCTCATGAAATTTGTCAAATTACGAATTGATTACTGATTTTGTTTATTGTCCTGCTAATATGCAAGCTGAATGATAGTCTGATAGGCTACATATAATCCAAGATATTTGATTCTATTTCCCCATTGTACGAGTATAGCACGGTGTTTTGTATATGAAACATACCCAACAAAACCAAAGATGCTCTCTCTAGACCCTTAAGGAAAATATATAATTTTTTTCAATAAATTATTTTAACATTCACCGCTATTTCTTAAAACATTGATATCTATATATGTAAATAAAATATAAACTTAATAGCTTCTTCCAGTGTCTATGACTCTCGGCCGTCTCACTGCCTCATTTAATTCTCTGTCAGTGTCTGTCATGACAAACTTTGTTTCTACTGAGTGTATATTGTAGTATGAATCTGCACTTTTTCGTTTTTTGGCACCGGAAATGCACATATGAACACAAACATAAATACTCGTACATATTCGTGTATGTGTATATGAACTGCTAATAGAAACCGCTGACAAGGCACTAATAATGTCACTCCTGATTGTCCTTGTAATTCTGATTGTCGTTAATAAACAGAGTAGCACATGGCAAATTGCTAATTGTAACGCTTGACTTGAGGCAACTTATTGCGATCCATTGTAATGTCTTTGTAATTATTGTAGCTGAATTGCTCTTTTCTAACTATTGTATTTGATTTTTATTACCAAGTCGTCCATAAGTGATGTCTTGCTCTTTGAGGCAGCAATGGAGTATGAATCATAATGATGTGAAATGTCCATGGTTTCTCCATAAATATGAGATTTGAAAATAACTACAAGTAAAATGTCCAATAAATGATTGTTAATGACTAAAAAACGGAATTGAAAAGGAATGGATGTCATCTGTAATACTTTTTGTTGTACCCTACATTCCCGTCCTCTTTAGTTCGATATTTTGTAGTTTAAGATATTATAAAATTTGAATTATTGTCTTGGATTTAATATATTCGCAAATTAAACATGTAAGTTACTTTAGTTCATAAATAATTTCAGCCTTAATTACTTTAAACTTCATATCTTTAGATACAATGATATCAGAAACAGAGTACATTTAATGTATTCTTTTTCACTTCTTTTCTATTTGCGACAAACTCAAACTCCGCTATTATATCTTCACCTGGAATTTCAGAATTTACTGGGCATGGTTCTTTCCTCGAACCTGGCCAAATTGGATCACATTTGGTCGTAGGAATGTACACTTAACTAATTTGAATCAGTTAAGAAGCAATATTTCTGCAAGAATCCATCTCAAATTGAAGGCAAAGTTATATTGGCAGACATAAGGGAATGGAATGTAAAAAGGTATTCCCCTAGATAGACACGCATATTCTAAATGACTTTGTGGTCGCCATGCCAAATTCCAAGCATGAAAAGATTATCCAGCCAGATGATACCCGAAGCATATTGAGTGTAAAACTCAGAATTAGCTATCAATAGCCTCCTTTCAGTTGAAGGTGCGGCCAACTTAAGGTCCACACCTATGCCCACTATGGAAGATTTACATTGAGGTAGGATGAAGGCAGCATAAATGGAATATTATTCCCAGTAGAAAATCTACCTGAACATATGTATTGATATAAAAACAGATTTTTTGATCAAATAATAATTAAATAATATGAGACAACACTTGAAAAAAAAAAACAAAAAACAAAAAAATATATATCTTATCCAAAATATCGAATTCAATTCTAAATTCAATTCTGACAAAGTAAGGTATGACACCCATAAGTTATTGCCATCCAGTGGATGAAGCATGTACGTTGCCATATGTTTTTAACAGGGTGTGTGTATATAAGTGGTAACTTAGTCGTGAGTTTTGCTATTGAGCCTGCTTTTTCATTGCCTTTGATGCCAGTGTGGCTGGGAACCCTTCGTATGACGTTTATTCTGTTTGTTTTAGATGCGGTTTTTTGCTTTAGATAAAAGAGTTAAAATAAAAATAGACGTGTTTCAGCGTTATTTTTTTTTCAATTTTTTGCTTTCATTTGTGTTTTTCACAAAAATCGGTATAATGCATTTCTGCATCAAAACTGTTTAGGTGAAAAATAAACAGTCTTATTTAATTCAATTGAAAATCTTTAAAACAGTTATTTCTTTTGTTACAGCATAATGCGATCACAATCGGTTTGCGTAATCCAGCGCAGTTAGGAAATTTGAACATCAGTCACGTATCGGACCATACAGGCCAATGTCCAATTTGATCCTGTCTAACTATTTGGGTTGGCATTTGCTGGGTAGATCCTCTTTTATTCTTCACGTTTATTTCGTACTGATAGAGGTAAAATAATTGTCAAAAACTGTTCCATTGGAAACTCCGCAACAACAGACCTTATTTTAAATAAGCGATCCTGCCCGTGGTTGTCACCTGTGTTTCGTTATTGTTATCTCTTCAAACCTTTTTTGATTCGATAATTTTTTTTCCAGACATTGAAGCTACATAAACATGAAAATTAACAAAAAACGTATTCAAATCTCTGAAAATGAACGTAATTAAATATACCTAATGCATATAATAACACAATTTATTTTGATAATTTCCACAAAAGAATCTGTTAGAACCTGTTATCAGTACGCAATGGTCCAATTTTTTTTTTTTTTTTTTTTTTTGTGCTAAAGTATTTTGATGCATATCTGCAATAACGCATAATATTGAATTTGTTGTTAGTAAACTACAACAATCACAAAAAGCCAATTTCTAAAACATCGAGAACATATTTATCTTCAGAATGGTTCAAATAAAATATATAGTTTCCCTTTATGTATTTAAAAAAATTAATAAAGAATTCTTATTTGCCTTAAGCACACAAATCACAAAATTGGCGCTAAAAGTTAACGTATCATCAATACACTAGCTTTTTTTTTAGAGTGACCATGCATTGCATAATAATTGAGTTTAAACGGTGTGTTGCAGATCTGTATCATTGTAAGGATCTTATTGTTGAGGCATAGAAGTTGTTGTTCTTGAAATTAGATATAGAGGATAAGGCGAAAAGTGAGTTGAAGCAAATAGCATATCTACCTTGTTTATGTATACGGATCTGTAGAATAGTGGGATAAGAGGCCGGACTTCATTGGATTTGTTTGGGTAGCGATGCCTATGCCTCTAATTTCGGATGATTTGGAGCTGTCAGTGAAAATAATGTTGTATTTGGGATGTGAATTTTTGAGGGAGAGGAATTGTTGTTGGAAGACTATTGAAGGAGTGTTGTTTTTTTAAAAGCTGTAAGCAAATTATGTTTTGTCAAATTGTTTGTCTGCTGATAATGGTTTTGGTGGGAGTGAATGGAAGATCAAGTTGTTTACAAATATTTATTGCTCTATCAACTGTGCTTATGTATCTTGGTTTTATTTTTGGAGTTTGAATAAGGTTGTATAGAGATGTGTTGGAGGATAGAATTAGTATTTTAGAGAGTTTGCCTTTAAGGAAATTGCTTCTATTTTCTATTGTGTAAATATTAAATTCTAGAATCATGTTGTTATGGGGTGTGGTCCTAAAAGCACCTAGAGTGGTTCTCATTGTTGCATTTTGTATTGATCTAATTTTGTTTTGATAAAATTTAGAGGAGCATGCATAAATTGGGAGACAGTAGTCAATTTTTAAAATAAGGATTGCTTTAACTATTTGAAAACGAGTTGAGATGTTTCAGTTGTATTTTTGGCTGGAAAGGTGCTAAATAATATTGAGTGATTTTATTAGGTCAACTGATAGGTTAGCGATGTGTGTGTTCCATCTGTATTTGTCGTTAAGAGTAAGTAATTTCATTTCTTTGTTTTGGGAAGTATACATTCGCTTAAAGCAACATAATTTCAAATAAAAAATCAAAAACACGAACCTAACTTAATGAAAGTTTTTATAAGCTCTAAAGGCATTTTTAATTTTTTACAACTTACATACTCACTTACCTTACTTTTTGTGTCAATACTCTATGAGTAAAGGGTATATTAATTTTGTGCTTCTGAAAACTATACGACACCAAAAAGAAAGGCAAAAGTCACTGAGGTGTCGTGGGACACCCGGGTGGAACGAAGTTCCTTTTCTTCTGTAATATTTGTTTCCTTATTTTCATAAGCATACAAATTTGCTCTGATAGACAACAAAGACGAATCGACGATAAGTTTGACAAATGTGTGTTATCATGTAAATACATGGTACAATAATAATACATAGTAGAGCCAATTTGGCCTGTTACGCTCTCGAAAATTGCTCTATCTTAATTTTGATGTCACAAGTATATCTATATCAATGTATTAAAACGCCCACAAAGCAATGTTCCATGACGTCATAAGTATGTACGATATATTTTTGCGAACGACACTTAACTCCACAAAATTGGTTCCACCTCTATTTCTTATACCATGGTGTAAATAGGAAATAAGTATATTAAATGTACATGTATGGTTTCATGATTTATTAACTAAGTTTTCCATTATAAAATTGCAATAATGATAAAATTTACACTTGTTTAGAATTCACGAACGACATATGCAGTTGGAAAGAGCGCCTTTTTAGGATTAAGTTTTCTCAAAACCACACACAAAAATTTTTGTTATGATGTATGTATCATTATACAGATGTTATTGCGAATATCCATACATAAATAAATAAAATGATTTCATAAATTTATTGAAACCATTTCTAAAGCTATGTAGGAGAAAAGTCGATAGCACGCTGACTGGGAGAAATAAAAAGTCTTCTTACTAGGCGAACACAAACAAATGCACGAAGGGGAAACGTTTGTGTGCTGCCCACAATACAGCGAAGGAATCCATTCTTTTCGTATATTTCGTACATTTGGGTTTTTGTGAACTCTAACGAGAGACTCTAAACTAGCGGCTAGTAGAATACCACGCGAAAAGAAATGTGCAGCAGGATAATATTTCATAAATAATGTGACAAAAACCATATAGAACCATAAAAAACTTACAGCAAGGTCACATTAAAACAAATTAAATGACCAAATATGACTGGACATGACGAAATATGGTGAGCACATGAATAGATATGACCGTAGGAATTTCGGTTTGACTGCTATTCTATGCAGATTTTGAAACATCTTTTTACCACACATACAGAAGAAGAAGAATATCCGAACTGATTTATGATACATATTGGTAAATGTTCTAAAATCAGCATCCTTTTTTGTATAGTTCGCACATAATCAGAGAATGAAATAAAATAAAATAAAATAAAATAAAATAAAATAAAATAAAATAAAATAAAATAAAATAAAATAAAATAAAATAAAATAAAATAAAATAAAATAAAATAAGTTGAGGTGTATTTATCAGTGTGCAAATGCTATTGCTGCTATTTGAAATGTGTAGGCGTGCAAGTCGAGGAAGAGAGATATAAATTAAGGAGTATGTGTGAGTATTTGTATGGGAATTTTTATTTGTTTGCAATTTACGAATTTCGTAGACTGTAAATTTTTTTTTAATGTTCACTTCCAAACCAATGATACAAGAGGGAGGTATTTGTTCTGCTATTTATTATTATATTTTTTTTAAAACATTGATATATAAATTAGAAATCTATACATATAATAAAATCGTAGACTTTGTGTGTTTGTCGCTTCTAAAATCACTTCACATATAATCTTCTATAATTCTCTAAATCTTATATTGTTTTACATTCGGGCGAGACAACGTTACTAACAAATTAACTAATAAATGCACAAAAGCTTTTTGAATGCAAAACGAAGTTTGCCAGGCCAACTAGTAAAATAATATACTTTAGTGATTTAGATAAGAAACTAATTGTTGAAACTGAATTGAATAAACTATTAAATCTGGAATTGTTAAAAGAATAATAAAACTAAGAGGTTATTATAAGTGTAATGAAATTAAAATAAATTGAATAAACTACTGAGTCTTAAATAAACTAATTATTGAACTTTTAAATAATTAGGTTTAAATGAACTGCGCTGATCATTATTCGCTCTATTGAGCCAAGAGAGGATAATTATCAGAAGGCTTTGGAATGACTATTAAAAATATTTGATAATAAACTTATTCATTTTCAGGTCCATATGAGAACCATATTTGGTTTGAAACCCGCAGAAAAGGGGTCTTCAAGTAGCCTGCGTGAGTTAAGTGGCAAAATTAATTCTCACTTAAGTGCTCTACAGACAATTGCAACCTCAGAACAAATTACAGATGGATTGCTTATTCATCTAATCGTTGGAAAACTCAATAAGCAACTTCAAGAGAAGTGGAAAGAGGATCTGCCAATGGATAAAACACCTGTCTGGTCGTCCATGTCATCGTTTTTGGAGAAAAGGTGCAATGCACTGGAAAATTTGGAGAACGCAACCTCATTCACAGCATCTGGGCAGCAGAATAATAAATCTAATCACAACGTAGTTTTTACCTCCGCTAAAAGAAGCATTTGTGTATGTCATGCTTTTTAACTCTAAAGATGCATTTTAAGACCTGACAGCACAACTACGAAACTTCGAGTAGTTTTTGATTGATCAGCTAAAACTACTTTTGTATACTCACTTAATGATTTACTCCTAACAGGTCCAACTATATAACTGCTTTTTCTGCAATTAGAACTATGCAACAGTTGGCACTTGATGAAGAGAAGTCGTATCCATTTGGAGCACAAGTTATTCGAAGGGATTCCTACGTGAATGATCTCATCTCAAGAGGAAGCACCATTAGTGAAGTCAATGATATTCAACTTCAGGTGAAGCAGTTATTAATAAATGAAAATTTCTCAATAAGCAAATAGTATTCTAAGGAGCAAGGCGCTATCGAATGTGAATCTTATGCTCATCGAGAGAAGCTAATGGATTTTCATGATGGAACGAGTATAAAGAAAACCCTTGGCCTTGCATCCAACAGATGATCCAGATTCTGATGTTTTTTTTTTTAAATTTACTCCATTTTGTACTGACGGATCAGTGCGTGTAATTCTTTTTACTATTGCGCGTAACTACGACCCGTTGGGGCTGATTGCGCCTATTATTACAAAGGCAAAAATATTCATGCAGGCTCTTTGGAAGGAAAAGCTGAATAGGGCTGAAAGTTTATCTCTTTCATTTCATTTATCATGGCTTGACCTGGTAAATCAGCTCACAATGGTGAGTAGCTTCAAAATTCCTCGTTTTATTTTGAAGTCACAAACATCATGGAAACTTCATGCCTTTTGTGACGCCAGCCTGTCAGCTTACGGTGCTTATGTATACATCCGATCACAAGCTTTTAGAATCTTGGTAATTATGCTCCAAGAGTCGAGTATCACCTTTAAAATCATTGATGGTTCCAAAGTTAGAGCTATCAGCCGCATTACTGCTGTCGAAACTAGTGACATATTAAATGTTTGGGTAATATATTTTGTTGGTCAGACTCTTATGTAGTACTTTCATGGATTCGCAAGCCACCATCAAATTTCAATATTTTTGTATCGAAACGTGTATAACAAATTCAATCGCTTACATTTGGCATGATATTAAATACAGCAGACATGGCCCACTGTTCCTATTGGAAGACATTTGTAATTGGCCTAACAATGAAGTTTCTGTTAAGGATTTGCCTGAACTAAAACTGAAAGATTTGATTGCATCAGTTAAGCAGGACATATCGTTTGCATGTAAATTTCAAAATTCATTTTATAAATTGCAACGTGTTTTTGCTTATATCAACAGATTTGTTAAGCTCAAGGGTAACTATTTATCCCGTCCATGGCCATCACTCACATCACATTACGATGGGCAAAAATCTGCTTATAAGGAGTATTCAACATATACACTTTGCCGATGAGCTTAGACGTATCAAAGCAAACGAGACTCTATCATCATCAAATAAATTGTTGCCGCTAAATCCACAAATTGATTCATATGGTTTGCTTCGAGTTGGAGGGCGTCTTCAGAATGCGGATTTAAGATTCGACGCCAGACATCCTATAATCCTACCTATGCATCACACAGTTACCACGGCTATCATTGAATTTTATCTTAGAAAATGTTTGCATGCTGGACCTCAGAGCTTACTAGCTTCAATACGACAAAGATTTTGGCCTTTGGGAGGACAAAAACTAGTTGCAAGTATCATCAACAAATGTCTAAGATGTTTTAGGTTACGACCAAGAATCATGCAACAAATAATGGGAAATCTCCCAACTGATCGTATATAATTTAATCGTGTTTTTGCTACCACAGGGATTGATTTTTGTGGACCTTACAAGGCACCGACTAGAAATAAATCGCCAATTAAATGCTACATTTGTGTGTTCATCTGTTTTGCCATCAAAGCTTCTCGTATGGAACTAGTACAGGATTTATCAACACAGGGTTTTCTTTCAGCTTTAAAACGATTTATCAGTCTCAGAGGAAAACCACGTACAATATGGTCGGATAATGCAACCAATTTTATTGGTGCAAAAAACGAGCTCGCCGAACTCAAGCAGTTATTTCGGACAAAATTGGTGCAGCCATTGAAAAATAGGGTAAATGAACAATGGATGCACTCAAAAGTGTTTGTATATAATAGCTGTTACATTGCAAAAATATGCCAAGTGCATATATAAACCAAAGTTCACTGAATCTTATTTGTGCCAAAAACCAAAAAAGTAAAGCATACCCTTGTGTGTACCATTTATATATTGTAAATTGAAATGAAGTAGAAACAAGTGAACAATAGAACGAAATTGTAATGTGATTTTCCATTGCTTGCTTTGAATTTCTGTTTTCCTAGTAGATTTTATTTTAGTGTAATGAATGAATGCACTAGATTGATCAGAAGAGTGGTGTGTGTGATGAGTGGTACCTGGTAGCTACATAATTATTTTTGAGCTTTTAGTACCATTATCTACATCAATATTAATTATGTTTCTTTACAATGAAACCTTTTAACAAAAATTTTTTTTTAATTTAGTTTCTATTTTCGGGTTTTTAGTTTTTAATTTTTGTATTATTATTTCATACGTTTCCCGTAGCATGTTAATTAAATGATTAAATTTGATTAAAGTTATACTTAGATATAAAGTTATTGCTTTTTAATTAAGATCTTTCAACTAAAACTCAACAAATCTAAATATTCGCGTCTTCAATTGTTATTGTTTACTTCGATTTGTGTTCATTCGCTCGTCCTCTGCTTTGTTAGCATTTCTATTTCTATTATTACAGACTTAAACCATTTCAATATGAGAACTGCTTTTCAACATCACTGCATTATCAGCATTTTGCTATCAACACAGAAAGTTATGTGCCAAATGCAAAAAAAAAAAAAAAAAAAATGGATGAGAAAATCCGACTTTTCCAGTGCATTTTCCAAGAACAAAATTATTGTACTGTAGAATCTCGAAAAAGTTAACTCGCGCAAAAGTTAATCTCTCGGTTAAGTTAACAGAATTTCAGTGTCCACGTAACTTTTGAGTTAACTTTTCTGAGCGTATAATTTTTGTAAACAAACCGTTTGTTTGGCGACACAAGCAAGTGCGATCTCTAATTCGGGTATTCTTTTCTGTTTCGAACTGCAAAATTTAGCGTGTTATTTTCAAAATCCATGTTAATTATCTTATTTTTTTCCATTTTTGAAAACCGCTTAGAAAAGTTAATATTTAGGAAAAGTTAATTACCCTTGGGACATTTCGGTTAACTTTTTCGAGATTCTACAGTATTGTCATCAAAATTAGATGTGTGTACAGTGAAATGGAAGCTTTTCCTTAGTTTGGTTCGGATATCGTTGAAATAGCGAATCATTTAATATGTGAGCCTGTAAACATCATCAATGGTATATTTGGAAATATTCCGGAAACCATTTTATCTACTGACATTTTGAATTTAGTTATTTTGGTTTTAAAAAATTGTTCACTTATCAATTTAGAAGTCTTAAAACGAATGCTTTTAGAGGAACAGGCATACTACAGCTTTGATAAAATTGTCGACGATGATGCACGTGAACATGATAATTTTCCTATTGAGTTTTTGAATACTGTAAATGTTAGTGGTCTGGCTCCCCATATAATTATTTTAAAAGAACATTGCATTGTATTATTAATACGAAATTTAAATACAGGAAAAACATTAATTAACGGAAAACGCATGAGTTACCGCTTCGCTACACCAACCTTCGCCAATACAATGCAACGCTGCCACCTCTCAGGCTCAACAGAGAGAAAAGACTTTTTTTCATCGTATGTATTACGAATGATGTTTGTATAAAAACGAGCAGCAATAAAACAGAAAGTAACAAGGATGGTCGTATAATTTGTTCAAATATAAGTTTATGAGGGGGGACCAAAAAAAAAACAGGAATTACGCTGTGGTGGGGAGGGAGAGTAGGGGAACCTATTGTTTGATCACATGTCCGTTAATGTCACGCCATCTGCGTCAGTGTGCAAAGTTGTGTCGCTGTGAGTGCATCGGTTCGCCTGTGAGATTTTTTTCAGTAAAACAACTTTTTACATTTCGGCGAAAACGTAATGGCAGATTGTCGAGAACAACGCGCGGCTGCGAAATTTTGTTGGGGAAATCGGCCGCGGAAACTATTGTAATGCTTAAGACTGCTTATGTGGATGCTGTCCTAAGTAAAACCATAGTTTTCGATTGGTTTTCACGTTTTAAAAATGGAGAAATGTCTATTGAAAACCGACTTCGTTCAGGACGCCCCTCAACTTCAAGAACTGATGAAAACGTCGACAAAATCAATGCCCTCGTTCGTGAAGACCGTCGCCGAACCATTGGTCAACTCTGTGAGATGTCGGGAATGTCATGGAGTTCAATTCAGAGAATTTTATCCGAAGATTTGCACATGAGAAGGGTTGCAATCAAATTCGTCCCGCGCCTTCTCACAGACGAGCAAAGAGAGCGTCGACTTCAGGCATGTTTTGACCAAAAACGCCTTGACTCCGATTGTCCACCCCCCATACTCACCGGATCTAGCCCTCTGTGAATTCTTTTTGTTCCCCAGACTCAATAGGAATATGAAAGGAAAGCATTTTGCCACTGTGGAGGAGGTGAAACAAAAATCGATGGAAGGCTTAAAGGACATCCCGATGAGTGAATTTAACAACTGTTTTGAACAATGGAAGAATCGTTTGGAGAAGTGCGTTGTGGTCAATGGCGAATACTTTGAAGGTCATCAAAATTTGGTGTTAAAATATTAAGAAATAAAGAAGTTATGACGAAATTCCCTTTTTTTTTTTTGGTCCCCCATCGTATGTACTGTAAGGATTTTCTTTGTGGATTGAATGCTCCGGGTATTGAGAGTTCTGTATATAATATACAGTACATAACTCATACGAGTTATGTTCCTCTTATATCACTATCTTTTATCAAGTTCATTTTCCTGGTGATGATTCGTTTTCGAACTTGTTATTTATTATATTATATTGTATTATATACATATATTATATTTGAAAGTAAATAACAACAATTATCCTTCTAAATCCGTTATCAGTTATCATAAAGTAAAAAAAAAAAAATTATAAAAGAAACTAACTTTGGCTATAGCGAAGTTGTAATACTCTTCACGCCCCTTCTAGTAGTCCGAGAGTCTTGAAATTTGAAGGCAGGTGGATATGGGTCAGACAATTATAGTGTCCCAATTTCAGTTCCATAGTACAAAAAACAAAAATTGTTCTAATAAGAACTTTCATTTGGATCCCGGTTTGTATGGGGGTATCCCCCTAGTGGTCTGATTCGGCTGATTCCGACAAATGTACTGTGTATGGTAAAAGAAAGCTTCATGCAAAATTTCCGCACTCTAGCTCAAAAACTTTGGGACAAGTTTGCATACACACAGACAGACAGATAGGCGGACATGGCTAGATCAACTCGTCTCGTCGCGCTGATCAAGAATATATATACTTTCCGGTGGGGTCTCCGACGTCTCCTTCTGTGTGTTACAAGCTTCATGACAAACTTATAATACTATTCACTGCGTGAATAGTATAAAAATATTTCATTGAACAAAATGTGCACAATTGAGTAAATTCAGGTAGCCCTGGTTTTTATTTTGTATTACGTACATATTTTATTTTTCGTTAAAATAACAATAAGGAGAACAGCGACAAAAGACGTTGTTAATATCGTTCCCGTTGTCATTGCCACTATTCCTGTTAATAAAGCAATTATTTCCTGGCTGCCTGTCTGACTATCGTTTGTTCTTATTGTTCTGATTACAACGACAACAAGGAGAACAGCGTTGATGTTAATATTGTTTTTGTTGTCGTTGTTGTCTAATCTAATTAATTTTGTTTATACAAGGACTATTTGCACACGTGGCATCCCGTTAGCTTTTGTTGGCTGCGTGAGTTGATAATTCGTGACTGTGAGCGTGAGTGGGTAACTCGAGCGGCCTGTCTAACCTTACATTTTATTAGATTAATTTAAGTTTAGTTTTTTAGGTTTAAGATTTTTTTAATTTGTTCACAATGTTTTTATTAATTTTATTTATTTATTCATATAAATTACACAACTTTCCTTTTCAAGAGCTTCTCCAAAAGTAAACTTGGCTGACAAACTTATCTTACTACCTAAACTAAGGCACAATCAAGCGCCGTTACTTAAGCGGAGCAAAACATAACTGTCGATTCTAGTCGACGATAACGTTGCTCATAGTTCTTCATTGTACCATTATAATTTTTTACAGCATTTTTGGATCGGATGATTTCACAGCTACGAAGAATGGATATCATTCAGATAATGAAATACTGTAAAAGTTATCTATACATACATTCTGTCAAAAAAGTACCGGGAATTGTCGATTCAAATCTGGCGGGGTAATCTAGGCAGGTAAATTTTTTTTTCTTAGGTTGGTACAACTGTCCTTAATTACTATGCCAAGTTTGAGCAGGATCTGTCAACCAGTTTGTTTACAGCAACTGGTTAAGTAAGTCGATGTCAATAGTGCGTGCCGATTTTTTACTATGGGTGATTTCGTTGAACAAAGAATTTGTTTAAAGTTTTGTGTCGCAAATGAATTTTCGTGTGCCGATGCATTGAGAATGTTACAAAAGGCCTTTGGCAATAATGATCTATTGAAAACTCGGGCATATGAGTGGTACAAAGCCTTCAAAGACGCTCGTTCCGGACGCCCATCGACGGCTTCTACCGACGATAACGTCGATAAAATTAAGGAAATGGTGCTCGAAAACCTTCATACCAGCTTGAGAGAGATAGCACATGAGCTCAACATATCCCACGAGTCAGCACGTACGATTTTAATTGATATTTTGGGCATGAGAAAGGTGGCCGCGCGACTGGTGCCAAAAGAGCTGAATTTTCTTCAAAAACGCTATCGCGAACAGGTCGCTTCGGACATGCTGGATCACTGTAATTCCGATCCCACATTTATGGAACGCATCATTACGGCCCCCTGTGACTTTTTCCTTTTTCCAAAACTAAAATTGCCGCTTCGTGGCACTCGTTTTGAGTCCATTGAAGCCATAAAACAAAATTCGGCGCGTGAACTGAAGGCCATCCCGGAAAGCGCCTATAAAAAATGTTTCGATGATTGGAAATGACGTTGGCATAGATGTACTGGAGCAAATGGTACCTATTTTGAAGGCGACCCAATAAATTTGGATGATTAAAGGTAAAAATGTTGTTTTATTTATAAATTCCCGGTACTTTTTTGACAGAATGTATAATAAAATCTTAGACTTTGTCTGTTTGTTTTTGGTTTGTGCAAGCATCAATTAAAAGCTACTCATTTTATTCAAAATCAAATTACTGAAACACAAGAAGATTTTTTTTTTGGAGCACATCATAGACTTTATTTCATAAAAATTGACCCACAAAATATTATTTAATATATAATTTATAAAATCTAAAATGCGTTTTTTTGCTAATAAACCAAGCTAAAATTACATGCGCTAATTCACTACATTTTATCGCTTCTAAAACCACTGCACATATAATCTTTTATATTTCTTTAAATCTTATATTGTTTTATATTCGGGCGAGACATTGTCACTAACAAATGCACAGAAGCTTTTTGAATGAAAAACTAAGTTTGCCGGGCCAACAAGTTTTAAATATATTTTGAAGGGTCAGGAAGAACATGCAAATAGATGCACTTGTTCTTAGTATTAGTGCATTATGTTTTATGTCACTATATATAAAATGATTTACCAATTTAATTCAAATAACAATTGGTTTATAGTAAATAGAATGAAGGTCGTATAATAAATTATTTATTGCAATTTGTGTATTTATTTTTTGTATTTTCAACTGTTTGTTTAAATGCAATTGCCAGTTTCTGTACACGAGAATAACTGATTTGTGTGCAACTATTCGGGTCGTTCGCGAAAACGACCTTATAATTTGTTGAGTTCACGAGGTTTTTGCGTTTTCGTGAAGACACACATTGTTTATAGAGAAGTTATCCTTACATATAAAACAAAGTGAAGATGTCGGAGATTTTTATAAATTTTTTTTTATTTGGTGTAAAATATACTGAACCGATTTTAATAATTGTTCTTTTTTTAATGTTGCAGTACGCAACTTGTTGCATTTTAACATAGTATTATTTAAAAAAATTAATTTTGCTAATAATTTTCAGTTTTGGAAGTCTGTGTAATTCAACTCAACGCATTCGTATGGATTTGTTCGTGAGTTTCGAATAAGCGCGGGCCGTTGACTAGGCGCCAATATGGTTCGGTTTTTTATAAAAGACTCTATTGTGCTATGCACAGAGTAAACCGACATCAAAGTATGGCCCGGAAATAAATAAGTCACTTTTAGCTTCTTCAAAAACTTTGAAGAGTTTAAGAAGTATGCAAACATTGCTAGCACCGCCTTGTTAAAATTTTGGTCAAGACAGCTGTCGCAATACAGGTTTAATTCTTCTGTGATTTCTTAGTTGTCCAAAATTTGCAAATACCTATAAATACAATATAATTAGGGACAAGCTCTTGTTTTTTTTTTTTAATTAAATATTTATACATACTTATATATGAGTATATATCATTGCTTCCTTATTTGCCATCTCGCTCACCCCACAAAAAACAGTATCCGCTTCGTGTATTATTTTCGTAAACACTTAAGTTGTAAAACGCGTATTTACGGGAGTAAAATAGCGCTACGTGTTTCGAAAATGAAGTATTCAATACCTTTTGAATGTCAAAACTAATTCACACAAAATTTTGACTCGTTTTGCTTTTAGCTTGATCCTCTAGCAATATGTGGTACAATTGTCTTTTTTCGGCAAATGAAAACCAATGTTAAAGTAAATATTTTTCTAAATATACCCAAAAATAGAGTGATGCTATTCAACTCCTGCTCTTGCAAATAGAGTTTATAACATTTATACAAATTATCCACATTTATTACTTTTACTACGACAATAGTGAAATGGAACTGCAAGCAATTTCTCAATGTAACCTTTTACTATATCAATTTTTTTGTCGTTTGTTTTGTTGTGTGGGATTATTTTTACTATCTTTGATTTCTGATTGCAACGTACGTCTTATTACCATTTGCGAAATATTTAATATTTTCAAAATAATTTTTTGGCAAACCTTAAAAGATTTGCCATTATGATGAATTAAATACATGAAGGAACGGTTTCGTCGTGTAACTTAAATATTTTGAATAACTCTTTGTCTTTTTATATTTGTTTGTTTTATGCAAGCGAGAAGCCACGATTTTCGCTTTACTTCCGGCATACTCCAATAGTTTTCATTTATGTGTTGTCACGTCGTTTCTGGTAATTTTGAGCAATCATTTTTGCATTTATTTAGAATGCACGGATCTTTCCTTCAATTTTTACACTCTTCACGCAGCGAATAGTATTATAAGTTTGCCATGAAGTTTGTAACACACAAAAAGAGACATCGGAGACCCCATAAAGTATATATATTCTTGATCAGCGCGACTAGACGAGTTGATCCATGTCCGTCCGTCTGTCTGTCTGTATGTATGCAAACTAGTCCCAAAGTTTTTGAGCTAGAGAGCTGAAATTACACGGAGCTTTCTTTTTACCATACGCAGTACATTTGTCGGAATTAGACGAATCGGACCACTAGGGTGGTACCCCCCATACAAACCGGGATCCAAATGAAAGTTCTTATTAGAAAAACGTTTTTGCTTTTCATACTATCGTCTGTGAAATGTGAACACTATAAGTTTCTGACCGATATCCACCAACCATATAAATTTCAAGATTCTGGGTCCACTAGGGGGTACCCCCCTACAAACCGGGATTAAAATGGAAGTTCTGATTAGAAAAAAGTTTTTGTTTATTCTACTATGGGACTGAAATTTTGATACTATAATCTATATTCACCAACCTTATAAATTTCAAGACCTTCGGACCCGTTTACCAACGCAGCACTCCTCTTCATAGTCGTCATCGCTATCGCTGTAGGGCACCTAGGCTTTAGGAATCTATTTATAAAAACCCTTAGCTTTAATTAATTTTTAAAATTTTATTTACACTTATATACATACACTTTCCGGTACATAAACCCAATACACATGTATCACAAATATAAACACATAACACTTATTCAAACCACAATATTTCACAGACGAATACAAAAAGCGTGTAAAAATATAAATTTTTAAGAACTTACCTGATTTGTGCACGATGCCATTAAATTTATTTTTAAGTATAATGAAAAGCAAGTGCACTTATCAAACACTCTATTCAAACTAATTCTTCAACTGTACTCACTAGAGTATTACCTCAAATGCAATCTAAGATAACTGTTTGCGAAAAGGGGAAGCTGCAAAGAATGCGTAAAATAATTGATCTTTCCTCATTCTTTCATTCTGTTTTTTTTTTTTTTTTTTGTGGTGCAAATTTTATGCTCAACAGATTACAATTTGCATGGCATATACAATAATTTCGCTATTTACGAAAAATACACTGTGAAATACGATTAATTGGAAACTGAATTTCCAGCTTAATTAATGCAAGTTTTGCTATAATATTTTAATGAATGATGTGTTTTGATTTTATAACAATTTTTCATCAAACAGCGAAAGCTTAGTTGTAGGGTTCCGTTGGGTGCAGAACTCTAAAAAATGAACTACAAAATTTTTCCTGTTTTCCTTTAAATTTTGTTTTGACTCATAAATTTACTTTTACTTATTTTGGTTAATTTTTCTTGTTACATCGTTTATTTTTTCATTCTATGTACAATAATTTTTTGATTTTGCTTTATATAATTTATTATTTATTTTTCTTGTTCCTTGTTTGCGATTTGTTCCATGAAAAATTCATCTATTGATTTATTTATTTAAATGTATATATGACTTTTGACTACTATTTTATTGACAACAAATTTTATAAACTCAAATCACGTTGCTTTTTCCACGAATCGATGTTAATATCTTTTGGTTTTAATAAAAAAAAAAATAATAATAATAGAACACGAACTCTTTAGAATTGTAGTAAGTATGTCCTTTTATTTCCACTTCCATCTTCAGACTAACTTTTATAAAATTTCCTATTCTACATTACACTTTACATTTTTATGTTTTCTAATTTATAGGTGTTTTCATTTTCTACTTATTTAATATATAATGAATAACTTATTAGAAAAACGGATTAATACAAGGTATATGAATATTATGACTTGACAACGGAATGAGTACAGGTTCAGAATGAAGATACATAACTCGTACGCAATATAGCGGATAGTAGCCCGGTTCACCCTTTTTTGATCCGCTTTCTATTATCACGCAGTGACAAGTTTTGATTTATTGCTTAAAATTTTCTAAACGCGTTTATCTTCTTAGGTTTCTTAAATATAGATATCGATAAATTGATATACGTATACATTAAGACTCCGACGTAATGGTGGATTCGGTCAACATTCCTTTGAATTGGTTGCGATGTTACAACGATCGTATTCGTAATATCTAGATGGAAAAAAATACATAGCAAAACAACTATACTGGAGTTTCGAGCTTCATTATTCCACCTGGTAGCGAAGAATCTCTTGTAAACACTACGTCGTTGACATGCAACTGAATAGATTGCTGTTGCCATATCTTTTCTCTGGCTCTTTCGTTTTTGACTCAATTCCTATATAGTATATAAATTACTTAGTCATTTCTATACCATTTCGTTATTAACCTTCATCTGCCCCTCAGTTCGACTTACGTTGTTGTCCCTTATGAGTGAATTTTCACACAAATGGGATTTCTATACAATTCCTTTATTTATTGAAAATGAATAAAATAAATGAAATCGATATTAAATTAATTTTTCTGTGAAACATTTTACGCATACATGTCTATTGTGAGTTTTGCGACAGACTCCTTTCAAGCAAAAACAACATATTGATTCGAGTGTATTATTTTTATTGGCTGCTTTATCTTTGACTCAAATGTGGCACCTTGTTTTACTTTTAATTTTTGGAGGAACCCTTCAGGATCTCTTTGGTGAAACTTCTGATGTCGAGGGACCTGGTGTTGAAGATCGAAATGTTGTACTTTCCTCAATCTCTTGAATATTTCTCGAAATAGAAGAAATTGAACCTGAATGAGGCACTGATGGTTCTCTGGTGGTGTAGGGATTGGAGATGGCAGAGAGCAATGACGCAGATGACACTGAACGAGGTATATCAGATCTATTCGCCATATATGGCCTAGCCAATGAAGCTCGTGCAGAAAATTTCTACGAATGGTTCTTTTCTGAGTTGTTTTCCAATTAGGGCAAATATCTTTAAAAATTATCAATGCATTCAGAGCAGATATATTGATTATATTTGAAATTACGACCATAGGCCATCTATTTGATTTCCTCTTACAGCTGTAACAAGATAACATCATGTCAACCGTGTCAACATCACCTAAGTTATGAATTATTGATTCAAATTGGATACATGAAGAAGTCAAACATTTAAACTAAACTTTTGTTTGGTTGTAGTATGCGATGATCTCCGCTAGCTTTTTTTCATCTTATCCAACTTTGATTGATCCATGCATTGTACTTTGCAATACGGTGCGTCTTTTTTCCAATGTATGAAACAAGTGACGTATTTTCAGTATTTTTTATACTCTTCACGCAGTGAATAGTATTATAAATTTGTTATGAAGTTTGTAACACACAGAAGGAGACATCAGAGACCCCATAAAGAGTATATATTCTTGATCAGCGCGACTAGACGAGTTGATCCATGTCCGTCAGTCTGTCTGTCTGTCTGTGTGTATGCAAACTTGTCCTTCAGTTCTTGAGCTATAGAGCGGATATTTTGCATGAAGCTTTCTTTTACCATACACAGTGCATTTGTCGGAATCAGCCGAATCAGACCACTAGGGGGTACCCCCCACACAAACCGGGATCCAAATGAAAGATCCTATTAGAAAAACCTTTTTGTTTTTTGTCCTATCGACTTGACACTATAAATTTCTGACCCATATCCACCAACCTTCGAAATTTAAAGCCCTCGGACTACTAGCAGGGACGTGAAGAGTATTACAACTTCGGCATAGCCAAAGTTTGTCTTTTTTTATATTTATACTCATCACGCAGTGAATAGTATTATAAGTTTGTCATGAAGTTTGTAACACACATAAGGACACATCGCAGACCACATAAAGTATATATATTCTTGATCAGCTCGATGAGAAGAGTTGATTTGGCCATGTCTGACTGTCCGTCTGTTCGCAGCACTAGTCCCTCAGTTTTTGAGTAAGAGAGTTGAAATTTTGTACATATGTTTCTTTTTCATACAAACCTCCTTTTAAATAAATATTCTTATTAGAATTTTTTTTCTGTATTTTGATGTATCGAACTGAAATTTCATGATCCTAGGGTTACCAGGAGGGGTACCTCCCATACAAACCCCCTTTTAAATTAATGTTCTTATTAGAAAAAGTTTTTTCTTTTTTGACTTATTGAACTGAATTTGGACAATATAAGTTTCTGTTCCATATCCATCAACCATGTAAATTTCATGATCCTAGGGTTACCAGCAGGGGCCCCTCCCATACAAACTCACATTAAATGACAAACTTATAAACAGTAATTGTACAATAAAGTGCTACTTAAACTGTGTTCTTTGTTGATACTCAAACTGTAACAGAGATGCTACGCATAAGTAAACAATAATATAATATTTCTGTGTACTCAAAACATCTTTAAAGACCATTTCAGACAACAGTAGTCGTTGGCCGAGGGTGCCAAGGCATCGGTTGAGTATATGCACAATAATGCGAATGTGAGATCACGTCATAGGTTCCGATACCCAGTTTTTTTTACAAGTCATTTTGTTTATATTTCTATTTATTATTTTTTTTTTAAACATTGATACAAAAAATTTAAACTTACAATAACACAATAAGAAGATATTAAATTTCCGTGAAGAGTATTACAACTTCGCCATAGCTAAAGTTAGTCTCTTTTAATAATT
Source organism: Amiota mariae (assembly GCA_035041805.1). Taxonomy (NCBI): domain Eukaryota; kingdom Metazoa; phylum Arthropoda; class Insecta; order Diptera; family Drosophilidae; genus Amiota; species Amiota mariae. The sequence continues at coordinate 23,933 of JAWNKV010000718.1, forward strand.
TTTTTTTTCTCATTGTACCAACCATTGTTATGCTCTTCGACAGAAGTTTTTGTCCAAGATCATATGACGAAAAAAAAAATTATCCATAGTGGCAAAAGTTCTTGATTTTTCGTTCACGTTCACCTTGTTTCTTTTCAGCCATATCAGCACCAACTGGTTTCCCCAAGTATGGTTGAATTTTCCAAACATAACAGGTTTGAGAGCAAACAAGTAACCAAAATTTCAAACCGTATCACTCGGGCTTTGCGGGCAAAGTTCAACTGTAACATATTCGTGTGGATTGTAATAATCCGTCAGAAGGTTAGCCAACTTTTCGATTAAATTCCTAATCGGAGTAAATTTATCCGTGCTTCTTCGTTGTCGTCATCAAAACGAATGATTGAATTATGTAGAGGAAGGTTTTCCTGGACATGATAGCTCTGAAAACTGGTCGACCGTAATCACCATCAAACAAATGAGCCATAGTCTCATTCTTCGATCTAGGTAAAAGTAACACCAGGACGGAAGTTTGAAAGAAGAAAAAACTAAAACAAATAAAACAGCTCACCTGTGAACACCAGCTAAGATTAACACACGTATGTATGCATGCAACAAGTCTCTATTGATTCTTTGAAAATTTTCGCCAAATTTGTTCTCTGCATATGAATTTGATTTATCAAGAATAATGTTTTCAATAGCTGTTGGAAAAAATATTACGAAAGCATCCCTTATATTATCAATTCGTGCTCTGGCAAACATATCTTGTTGTGCCAGGACGAAAATTGATAATAGAGTTGCGCAATGATTACAAAAAATGTATATTTTAATTATGTACTTTGATATGCGTACTTAATTTACTCAATTATTTAAAATGATTAAAAGTATTACTCGTATTTCGCGTCTGCAGTATTAATAATAATAATATCAACTTTTTAATTTACTCCTTGGAAACGATTAGGTGCGTATTGCAAAAGTACATGGTTGGTTGGCTTGTGGTACATAAATAAAATGTGCAATACTTACTGCGTATTATAGTTATTTTGCTTGGTACGGCTTAGTTCTATGTACGTATACAAGTACAAGTATACATACTATGCTTTGACAAAGAGAGAGCGAGAGAGAGAATTGAGAGAATGTGCACGATTGTGGTTGTTTTGTTTGTGTGTTACGTCCGCTCACTTCGCACCGCTCTTACTATGTATACTTGAAAACAACAAAAAAGTACATACATTTTTGCTCACAGTACTCGTATATAAATAAAATGTGCAATACGCACCAAATCGTTTCAAAAGAGTAAGATTACTACTAGTAAGCATTTGCAGTTAGTACATAAAAATGATAAAAAAAAATAAGTACATTTCTTCTCGCGTACGAATTTTACTATGTACGATGAACGATGATATATAAATATGTAGTACATATTAAGAGTACATATAGTAGTACGCAGTACGGATATAATCATTGCACACCTCTAATTGATAACATGAAAAAATATATTATCGTTAATCAAGTCAGAAGTTTCAGGAGCATTCGATTAAACTTTTCAAAAAAAAATTGAAAAAAAAATTGATTTGTGTGACTTTCCATACAAGGAGCAGATGAAGGTTAAGTCCTTTTACCATAACCATTGAAACCAAACAATTTAATTGGTAGAAATTTTCCTTTTTTTTGGGTAGCCACAGGCTCTTAAGCTGTACTTTGCGCACTTTCAATAAATACTACTGACTTAAAAACTTCTAATTTTGCGTTCAGTGCTTCTTCCACATCACATTCTTCGTCTTCATCGTCACTTGATTTGCTCAACAATTCATTATCCAGCTGGATTCAGCAATTGTTCAATCGCTCAAATCCCACAATTTATGATGTTTCTTATTTTATTTTTAATTTCATGGTTTAAATAAAAACTAATACGAAAATTTAAGTAGCTGTGAAAAGGTTCCTGAAAACAAAAGTTCATTCAAACTCCATAAGTGCCTCCAGGCACTTATCACTATTTCACTGTTCCAACACACAATTTTTAAATATTTACAAATCTGCAACTTGATTTTTTCAGTGAATTACCACACCTTTAATGAGAAAAATTATTATTATTCCATTTGTTTTAATCACGTTTCATTAAGAGAGTATTGTTAGATAACACAGACCGCTTCACCCAGGAGTCTTGCATTCCATTTTGATTCCTGAATTTAAAGGAATAAGGGGCTTAGGTAAGTTGACGATAATGTATCCTCAGTTGGTCTCAGAGGTCACCATCACCAGGCATTCTATCCGAATAATCACCAAACAAAGCCAGCTCAATGACAAATTTCCCAGAAGACGGGTCCGTCCCCCAAGAAGTGCAGAGCAGTAACATAGAAGGTGTTGAATACTTTCGGATTCTTCTTTAAATACACCAGTTGACTGAAACGTTAAAAAAAATGTAATTCGTCCTCATTTGGTTAGGAAAAATAAAAGCAACGTAGTTGTCATCAGAATCAGAAATACGTTGTATTTTAAAGCCATTTAAACTTCAGCACAGAAGTCAATCATTATATCGAAATTTGTTGGAACTACACAAATTTGGACAAGCACATGGTAATCTATTCTGATGAACTATAGTGATAGCATTAAAAATAGTGAAATGTGTCCTTTTTGATAGCGACTCTCAATGAATTTCAAATTTGTTTTTATTTCGTTTTGTTTTTGGTATAAGTAACAAAAACTAAGAAACTAAACAGGTGGAAATATTGGCATAAATAAAGTGTGTGGAACAATATACATCCTTGACCAAAAAATAGCAACAGCTGCACTATTTAATGCAACATTCACAATTTGTCTGTCTACTGCTTTCTAGTAGTTCAGTTCCTTCACCATTAGCTAACGTAAGGTAAATAACTTTTTGGACCGATTATTCAAATTTGGCTAAAGTTTTGGTTCGTTGGTTTTTTTGGTTTGTAAAAATATATAAGAAAAAATAACAATAAAAACAAAATATGAGATAAAAAGAAAAGAAAATGCATATGAGAACGGAAGTTTTGTTGAAATATTTAAGTTTTTCGCTGATTGAAATGATGGAAAAGAAGTGGATAAGGATGTATTAAATATATACTTTGTCTCTGAAATCCTTGAGATGAGATATGAAGTTTAAAGTAACTAAGTTTAAAATTATTTATGAACTAAAGTAATTTTAAGGACACTGGCAATGTTTAATTTGCGAGTGTACTAAAGCCAAGACAGTGTTTCTTATTTTTATTATCTTATCCTAAACTGCAAAATATACAACTAAACGGAACGGGAATGTTGGGTAAAACAAAGCATTACAAATGAGTTCCGTTCCTCTTGAATTCCTATTTTGATCATTAAAATCATTTTACTTGTAGTTATTTTCAATATTTTATTTCAATTCTCATATTTATGGAGAAACCATGGATATTGCACATCATTATGATTCATGCTCAATTGCTACCTCAAAGGGCAAGAAACCACTTATGGACAACTTGGTAATAACAATCACATACAATGTTAAGTATTAAGTTTGAGTAAAAGAACAATTCAGCTGCAATAATTACGAAGACATTACATGGAACCTCAACAAGTTGTCTCAATTCAAGCGTTACAATTAACAATTTGCAACATGCTACACTGTTACACTGCTTATAATCGATAATCAGAGTAACCAAGACAATGAGCGGTGGCATTATTAGCGCTTTGTCAACGGTTTCTATTAGTAGTTCATTGACATACATATGTACAAATATGTACGAGTATTTATGTTTGCGTTCATATGTGTCTATGAGTAAATCAATTTGGTTTTGGATCTGTTGTTTGTGTTGATAATCAAAATTTTCAACTGAAAATATTCAAAAGTTGTTAGCAGCCAATACGATGCTACTAGTCAAAGTGTTCTAAGTCACCTTCTCTTCGCCAGCTTAAATCATACTCATTCTCTATTTAACAAAGAAAACATAACAAATAATCTATTCCTTTAAAAGTTTTTTAAGTTTAGAACACAGAAAAATTTGTCATACAATAAAATATTGAGGAATTGCCACTTGAAGTTAATACTGGTAACAGTCGTCATCGTCATCGTCATCGTCATCGTCATCACTGTCATATTCATCGTTGTTGTTGGCAAATGATAAGCAAAGTATTAGGCAAGACCGGGCGGAAAAAGCATTTCAGACAGACATCACTTTGGAAGTGAAGAAAGTCTGTGCATTATAATACAATAATATGCTACACTGTCAACAGCATTTCCTGTGCGTCCTGACTGACTTAGGTTAGGATTGGTTAGGTTAATGTGGCAGCCCTCCAACGAGAGGCTCACTTAGGCACAAAAACATTATGGCCCATTGTGATACCAGTAAAGTGTTGACACGACACCCCTCAGTCCGGTGCGGAGAACCACTTGGATTCTGAAATGAACCTAGCTATGTCCTTAATTGGTAGGAGTGATAGTTCGGTTAAGCTGGAGAGGAACATAGAGCCTAAGTGGTTCTGTCTTCTTCTGGCGAGGGAAGAAGACTAGTTGGCATCCAGTTGAGGATTGCAAACAGCACTTTGGTGGAAGTGGTCCGAAGGGCCCCTGTTATCATAATGGCTGCCGTTCTCCTGACTTTGTCAAGAGGTTTTTGGTTGACTGCCTTGAGACAGGCAGGCCACCAGAAAACGGCTCCATATAGAAGGTTGGGCTGCACCACGGCTGTATAGAGTAAGGTAGCGATGCGGGGGTTAAGGCCCCAGGTCGCGCCCAGGGCTCTCTTACAGCAGTAGAGAGCACACGAGGCCTTCTGCGACCTTTCCAGGATGTTTGCTTTCCAACTGGGCTTGGAGTCAAGAACAAGACCTAGATACTTCCACTTAGACTTATATTTAGGCGGACACCGTCGATTTTTTTGTACTTCCTTGTGAAAAGTATGGTCTCAGATTTCGAAGGGTTAACTGAGAGACCAAAGTCCCGACACCATTCTGAAACAATGCTAAGAGCATATGTTAATCTCTCTGATAGGGTGGAAGGAAACTTGCCAGATACCGCAATAGCAGTATCGTCGGCATAAGCTATTACTCGGCATCCGGTTCGATCCAATTTTCCTAGCAGGGAGTTAATTGCTTTAACTAAGCCGAAACGACGAAGTACACACTACAATATGAAGTAGAGACAAAGTCTGTCGCGACAGACACTGACAGAAATATAAAGAGAGTCAGCGAGACGGCACAGAGTCATAGACATTAGTAGACACTACTAAAGAGTGGCAGGCATAAGTTTTGTTGAAAAAAAAAATAAAATATTTTATCAAAAGTCAAGAGAATCAAGCATCTTTGGCTTTGTTGAAGAATGAAATTCAATTGCATTTCTGTCTTTACATTAATACCCTTCAAGTTTGGCGTTAGGAGCTTTATCCCTCTGCTCCTCCTATATATAATGGTTAAAGGTTTGGTTAGTAGCTCCTAATCAGGTCCTCAGCGAAAGGAGATGAAGAAAAATATCGAGCTGTGGAAGGCATCTGCAATATTTTGAAGCTTGCTTAAAGTATCAAAGTCTCAAACTAAAAATCATATACACGAACCTAACTAAATGAAAGCTTTTAAAAGCTCTATAGGTAAGTTTTTACAATTTACATACTCACTTACCTTACTTTTAGCTTTAATTCATGTTTATAAAAATTGAAATTGAATTGAAATTGAATTTGAAAAATTTTGATCGATGAACTGCGACATCGTTTGACCCATGACCATAAAATTGGCACATACATGCATTTTCTCATGGAGAAGGTTTTTATGATGAGCAAAAACGAAGTCCAACTCTGGAAGGTTGCCCTGCGGAATTTAGCTCTTGCGAAACCTGATAGGTGAAGCACCACTTAATTGCATTTTGTCAGTCATCAATTGAATTTCTTTAAAAAAAAAGGGATTTCCCACACATTGCCAAAAACATCAAGAATCACGATTGGCTTAACGAGCGTGCAATCTCAGCTCCAACGAATGATGACATCAATCGAATCAATTATAATATTCAGTTGAAAACTTTTGGTACAGTTACAGAATACAAATCCATTGATACAGTTACAGAAGAATATCAAGCTGTTAATTATTCAGTCGAACATGCCAAAATTGTGCAACGAAACCAGACTCTGAGTGAAAAAGCGGATGCCAAATGTGATTAATGGCAAATATTAAGAAGAGGAAATGCTGTTTCCGCGCATTACAACGATTCCCACTGATTTTCACTTTATATTCAAGCGACTACAGTTTCATGTGTAAAATATAAAAATTACTTGGCGCTACGATTTTTGAGTCACGTGATATATTAAAAACAAAGGCGACAATTTTGTCTTCAAAACAGTCAAGTTGCAACAACATGTCCGAAAATTGAATCAATTGGAAGTTAATACCTTCGGGTTCACCACACTTTGGCGGCCTTTGAGAGGCAGCAGTTAAGTCAGCGAAGTACCACTTCTATCGGACCGTTGGTTTATCGATTTTGACGTTTGATGAGTTCCGCACATTGGCGTACGAAATATATGCAATGCTAAATTCTCGCCTTCTTTGTTCAATCACAAAAAATCCTGATGATCTTAAAGATGATCTTAAAGTAGTCACACCAGATTACTTTTTAATTGTTGCAATATTTACATCGTGTCCTGAGCCTGATCTAGGTGATCTAAACGTTAGACGCTTGAGCAGACGGCAGTGATTTTGTTATATAAAACAATTGTTTATGAGGAAGTGAAGCTCTATTTACATTTGCTTCAAGAATGCAGTATATGGCGGCTTTCGGGTCCGACTCCTTAGACTGCTGTAATGGTGCTATTGAAGGATGACAATCTGCCACCATAAAAATGGCAATTGGGTCGCGTGGGTAGTGCCATTAATGGCAACGATGGGGTCGCGAGAGTAGCAATCATTAAAACATCTACTGGCTTTGTTAAACGAGCATTGAGGAAGATTACCAATTAAAAACGGATCAGTTGAAAAAAGTGGACTTTCAACTGGCGGAGGATGTTCGAGTCAGAAGATATTGCAGTTAATAGTCAAAAATAACCACCACGTGTTGGAATTCTTCTATAACATTTAGCCTTTTGACACGGGCTATGATTATTTGGCGAACTTTTTTTTTTCCTAAAATTGCTATGAGCTGGTTTTGAATTTGGGGAAATGTTTTGGCCCATTTTTATCCTTACTAAATGCTCTTTAAGAATTGGATCGTATTTTGCCAGAAGATGCACCAGTTCTAAAAAGCTGCCTCTGATAGTACTGTCTTCTATTTTTGTTTTGCCAAGAATGGTGTAATATCAAACATTCTTGTCAGAATTTCATATAATTTTTTAGGGTTCTAACGGGACCCTATTACTAAGCTTACAATGTCCGTCCGTCCGTCTCCTGCTCTATCTCATGAACCGTAATAGGTAGAGGGTTGAAATTTTCACAAAGTCTGTAATTCACTTGTGTGTAGAACGACAAATACTAAAAATAGACATTTTTAGAAGCATTGTTCTTTAATTTAACCTTTTGTTTAACAATTTTTTGTTTTTTGTAGTATACTTTGAGCTGTTAATTGTAGTATACTTTCAGGCTATTAAATATAATTTTATATTTTAAGCAAAAAATCTTATACGATGGTACGGAACCCTCCGTGTGCGAGTCCGACTCACACTTGGCTGATTTTTTAGTTTCTTCTGCCAATACTTCGTATTCAATTGATTACCCTTTTCGAAGCCTCTTTTCCAACTCCTTCCATTTGCAAACATTTTCGTTATATTGAACACTTAATTCATGATTAGCAACCTTGAGACTTAATTTCCACCAAGTATTAAATTCGTCGGTAGAGTAAAATTTCGACGCAATTGATGAATTCGCGTTTTCATATAAACGACAACATTAATAGTTTCTCATTATATCTGCTGCTATGGTAGTTTATTTGGTCGCCGAAAAAATGGACTTTTAGATCTTTATGAAGAGATTAATTGCATATGAACCAGTAAATATTGTAAAAAGAACAGGTCCAAGCACGCTGCCTTGAGTGCCATGATAGACATAGTTGTAGATTTGTCATTTTTAACCGCAACCAAGAAGGATCTGTTTTCAAGAAAACTCTTCAGAACTGAAAAATTAGGTGAAGGAACGATTTCAGTTTGTAAGTTTCATGCTAGACCTTGTCGAAGGCTTGTTGAATGTCTAGAAATGCCGCACAACAAAATTCTTTATTTTCGAAAGAGCCTAAGATCTGCTGAACAACTCTATGAACCTGTTCAGGAGTGCCTTGTCTTTTGCGGAATCCATATTGGTGTTTTGGTATTGCTTCCTGGACAGTACTTACTCCCAGTAACCTATATAAAAATATTCTTTCGGATATTTTCGAGAAAGCAGAAAGAAGGCAAATTGGTCAAATTTTTTTGAGTGCTCACTTTTTTCTTTTTGTATTTAAATTGCATTCTATTGACATTTCTTTAGATTGTTACAGACATTTGTATATAAGACTGTATAGAGAATTTCGCTATGACTCAAAATTAAATTTCCTGATGTTCGTTTTAAATTGTTGAACTGTAATAAAATATGTGGTAGTTTGTATTTTTTCCTATGGAATATTTTCGATTGGTATTGTCACTTCTTTATGCCAATGCCAAAAGCACAATTGATGATAATCTAAGTTAACAAGAGCCAACCAGGCTATTCACTTGATGATAATAGAATTTGAGTTTATAAGGATCATTGAGTTTTTAAAAAAACTAAATGCGGTTAATTGTTGTTTTATTTTCCGACTGTCAAGTTTCTAATGAATCGCATTTTATATTCCGATAATTGTATTTGAGGAATGCCTACTAAATTCGAAGTATTGCATTAATGTAAATATGTATAAATATGTATCTTCATAAGAAAACTCCATTAGAGCGTATTTCACATGAATTTTTCTTTATAATTGTTAATTGGTAACCTTCATAAATCGATTTATAGAACCATTTGATTCATTGCCACAGAATCGCTACAATATATGAAATGTGCGGCCAACAACTTAAGACAATGGATATTTCAATAGAAAAGAATGTATTGAACATATCACAATCGTTCAAGATTTGACTTTGTTTTTATTACGTTTCATTAAGAAAGTATTGTTAGATTACACAGACCGCTTCACCCAGAAGTCTTGCAGTCCATTTTGTTTCCTGAATTTAAAGGAACAAGGGGCTTAGGTAAGCTGACGATAATGTATCCTCAGTTGGTCTTAGAAGTCACTATCCGCCTCTGCAACCTACCCGAATAATCACCAAACAAAGCCGAAAAAGACGTGTCCGACCTCCAAATAGAGCAGAGCTGTAAAATAGGAGGTGTTGAATACTTTCGGATTCTTCTTCATTTCCGTCAGCTGATTTAAGCTTCAGTTCTCATTTGGCTATGAAAAATAAAAGTAATGATAGTCATCATCATCATCAGAAATAAGTCGTATTGGCTTTAAAAGTGGACCATTATACAGAAATCTGTGGAAACGGCACAAATTTGGATTGCGATTATTATTTGAATTATGAAATGTATCCTTTTTAAGAGAAACTCTCAATGAATTGCAAATTAAGTTTTATTTCGTTTTGTTTTTGATGTTTGTGCGTCAAATTGAAACTGCAATCAGTTGACATCTGAGAAACTAAACAGATGACACATTGAAACAGAGAGAATGTTTGGAACATTGTACATTCTTGACCAACAAACTAAAGTGGATAAGGAGGAAAACGTATGGCAACAGCTGCACTATTTGATGCAAAATTCTCTATACCTGTCTGTCATGCTTTCCAGTATTTCAGTTCCTTTACCATTAGTAAGGTAAACAATTTTTTGGACCGATTATTCAAATTTGGCTAAAGTTTTGGTTCGTTGGTTTTTTTGGTTTGTAAAAATATATAAGAAAAAATAACAATAAAAACAAAATATGAGATAAAAAGAAAAGAAAATGCATATGAGAACGGAAGTTTTGTTGAAATATTTAAGTTTTTCGCTGATTGAAATGATGGAAAAGAAGTGGATAAGGATGTATTAAATATATACTTTGTCTCTGAAATCCTTGAGATGAGATATGAAGTTTAAAGTAACTAAGTTTAAAATTATTTATGAACTAAAGTAATTTTAAGGACACTGGCAATGTTTAATTTGCGAGTGTACTAAAGCCAAGACAGTGTTTCTTATTTTTATTATCTTATCCTAAACTGCAAAATATACAACTAAAGGGAACGGGAATGTTGGGTAAAACAAAGCATTACAAATGAGTTCCGTTCCTCTTGAATTCCTATTTTGATCATTAAAATCATTTTACTTGTAGTTATTTTCAATATTTTATTTCAATTCTCATATTTATGGAGAAACCATGGATATTGCACATCATTATGATTCATGCTCAATTGCTACCTCAAAGGGCAAGAAACCACTTATGGACAACTTGGTAATAACAATCACATACAATGTTAAGTATTAAGTTTGAGTAAAAGAACAATTCAGCTGCAATAATTACGAAGACATTACATGGAACCTCAACAAGTTGTCTCAATTCAAGCGTTACAATTAATAATTTGCAACATGCTACACTGTTACACTGCTTATAACCGATAATCAGAGTAACCAAGACAATGAGCGGTGGCATTATTAGCGCTTTGTCAACGGTTTCTATTAGTAGTTCATTGACATACATATGTACAAATATGTACGAGTATTTATGTTTGCGTTCATATGTGTCTATGAGTAAATCAATTTGGTTTTGGATCTGTTGTTTGTGTTGTAGTCTTCTATTGATAATCAAAATTTTCAACTGAAAATATTCAAAAGTTGTTAGCAGCCAATACGATGCTACTAGTCAAAGTGTTCTAAGTCACCTTCTCTTCGCCAGCTTAAATCATACTCATTCTCTATTTAACAAAGAAAACATAACAAATAATCTATTCCTTTAAAAGTTTTTTAAGTTTAGAACACAGAAAAATTTGTCATACAATAAAATATTGAGGAATTGCCACTTGAAGTTAATACTGGTAACAGTCGTCATCGTCATCGTCATCACTGTCATATTCATCGTTGTTGTTGGCAAACGATAAGCAAAGTATTAGGCAAGACCGGGCGGAAAAAGCATTTCAGACAGACATCACTTTGGAAGTGAAGAAAGTCTGTGCATTATAATACAATAATATGCCACACTGTCAACAGCATTTCCTGTGCGTCCTGACTGACTTAACTAAGCCGAAACGACGAAGTGCAGATACACACTACAAGATGTAGAGTAAGTAGACACAACGTCTGTCATGACAGATACTGACAGAGAAATAAAGAAAGTCAGTGAGATGGCACAGACGCTAGTAGAGTCCATTAAAGAGTGGCGTGCATAAGTTTTGCTTTAAAGCATTGGTTGAGGGTATTTACCCCTACTTGTAACTTAGAAGTGGATTTGTCAACATGAAGTTCGCTTGAGTTGTTTAAAGGAACTAAACATTTCAGCATCACTCAGGCACAAAGATAACAGTCATAAAAATCCTCCTCATCATCATTATGACAATCATCACCATAATTATGAACAACAGAAACAGTTCACTTAGTATATAGATCTTAAAAATCACGGATATCAAGAAGTTTATCAAAAAATAAATAAAATAATGGATTTCTTAACAATTCTTATAAAGTTTGTCAATATTTCATCTAACTTTATTCCCAGATACTTTCTTTACTGATTTTGAATTATTCCAAATCGAATCAAGATCATTAAACAATATTCCAAATCGACGTTTTTATCTATGACTGTTGGTTATGGGACATAAAATCACTTGTCCTTGATGTTTCCTAAAATCTTCAACTTCATCTTATTATAATCGCTGCTCCTTAAATTTCACTAATTTTCGCATATATCGCTTGTAACTTTATGTCTTCAATTATTTTTCTGAGTTTTTGATTATAATTAAAATGAAAATGAGAAGGCTTAAGGCGACTTAGACGATTTCTCCTGCATGTACTCGTATTTCAAAATTTAATTACGAATTTTATTACGAGTATTTGCAAACATTTAAATGTATAATCGTAATTATGTTGTAAAGAAAAATCTTTGCCAAAATAGCGTCTGCATCGAAGCTTATTAGGCACTTCCGGCGGCATGCAAAACATGCAGACAACGCAGAGCCAACAGTTTCCGTCCGCCCATTCTTCCGATTCCTGTTTCTTGTTTCCGCTATTGCTATTTCAAATTACTACTATACATATAATGAAATATTTGGCGTTTGGTTGCCAATTAATGCTTAGAGATGAGCTTAAGTTACTTTAGTTATGTATTAAATGACAGCTGACAAGGATAATGAAGACATTCATTAATATCAAATATCCTACATATGCGTAGGAATGCATCTTGCTTGCAGATTGCATTTCTTCTTTCTAAGCGAAAGTGAAGTGAATCTAGTATAAATTATATACATTTCTATTCGATATACTTATAATTAGTATGTATTGTATATTGATTGTAGTAGCTTACTTTACATATGTTACTTTGAGAATTCTTAGTCTTTACTAATCAATAAATTTTAATTAATACTATTATTATAATGCGAGAATTAACGAACCAAACGATATGAAAGAGTGAACTAGAGCAAGCGATCATGTGAGAAAGATCTCAAAACGAAAACAAAAAACTGCACCCAAATTAATGTAAACCTTTTTAGCACACGACCGATCAAGAAATAATAATAAAAACAAAATCGAAGACAAACCAAGACGCTTGTCATTGCACACAACACATGCAGTCGCAGTTAGACAATCAAAACAACGGAATCCTGCACAATAACTGAACAAGCTGATTCTTCCTACGTCATAGATCATGCCTACCATCTAGACCCGCTATGCTGACTATCACCCATTTCTTGTGCTCGCTGCTTGCACTGCATAACCAAACATACTCCCCACGTTGGAGAGCATGGGTCTCCAACATCATCCTGTTTAGGCAATGGGCACAGCTTGCGAATGGCTCTCCTTATACTTCCAGTGGCAGTCTTGAGATCAGCAACTCGAATAACGCCATCTGCACCAGCAATTAGATCGACCACCCTTGCTAATGGCCATTTGAGTGGTGGCAAGTTCTCTTCCTTAACGAAAACGACATCATTCAAACTAAGCCCAGGCTTAGAAACGCGCCATTTGGACCGCTGCTGAAGCAACGTTAGATACTATTCACGCCAACGTGACCAAAATAGCTGCTGATATTATGTCACACGCTGCCATCGGCCCAAACGATTGAAATTGAGCTTCGTTAAATCAGGCTCAACATATGACAATAACGGAGAACTACCAAGGAAGTGTGCTGGCGTCAAGACATCAAGATCTGCTGGATGCTCCGAAAGATGAAACAATGGACGGGAATTAATTAAGATATGGCAAATAGGTGTACGTAGCTCTTCGATATCGAGTAATGAAGGGCCAACAGCTCGATAAAAGTGATGTTTTGCAGTCTTCACAGCCACCTCCCAGAGACCACCAAAATACGGAGAGAGAGGAGGGATGAACCGCCAATTGATAAAATCAGATAGACAACTCATGCACCGCTCGCTGATTCTCGCAACTTTCAAACAATCTTTCTAAATCTGCCAATTCATTTTTTGCACCAACGAAATTAGTAGCATTGTCCCACCAAATTCGTGACGGCCTACATCGCGTCAATATGAAGCTCTTCAATGCATTTAGAAATGCTCCAGTTGTCAAATCCTTTACGAGCACCACATGCACAGCCTTCGAAGTAAAACAAATAAAAATGCTAATGTAACATTTTACTGGAGACTTGTTTCGTACATCGCTTTTATAATAGAAGGGTCCACAAAAATCCACGCCTGTGACCATAAACGGGTGCGACGAATTCAAGCGATCCTCAGGAAGGTCCGCCATGATATGCTCCATTAATCGCGGCTTGGCTCGAAAACATATGATGCATTTGTTGACAACACTTGAAATAGTTTTCCGACCGCCAACAGGCCAATATCGCAATCGAATAGAAGCCAAAAGAGAACGTGGTCCGGAATGCAAATTTCCCTCATGATAATAAGTAATTATGGCACGAGTAATAGGATGACGTCTTGGTAAAATGATTGGATGCTGAGCATTAAAATCGAGAGCAGAGTTACGAAGACGCTCTCTAACCTGAATCAGTCCAAAATCATCGATAAATGGCGAAATCGAGGCGATACAACCAGATGCCTTGACAACTTTCGCAGTTTGCAGAGCCCTGTAGTCATCCCAAAAATACGCCCTTTGAATTAACCGCAACATGATAAACACACGCAACAAGCAGTCCAGGAATCCGAAGGCGTAGCAGGAATTTGTAAACATATGCAAACACACGCTCTTTACAAATGAATTGATATATTTGTATTGCTGTGAAACATCACGGTATGGGGAAGCCGTTAATAAAACCTTTGCGCATTGCTCCGGTAACATTTGAATTGCCCCAAATGGTTCTGACCATGCATCCCTTCCTTCAGCAAGAAAAGCTGGTCCGTGAAACCACATAGTTGACATAATGAGCTCGCTGGGAAGTGCCCCCTGGATAGTATATCGGTAGGATGAATCGTCGCAATACGATTTGATACGAACACTTGAAATGCTGATGGCTCACTGTTGATCCACGATAACACCACCGATGAGTCAGACCAGCAGTAATATTTACATTTGAATAATTCCAGAACTGACATCTCATGAATAAGTTGCGCCAACAAAACGGCACCGCACAACTCTAATCTTGGTATAGTCAGTGTTTTCAATGGCGCTACACGAGATCTGGAACAAAGCAAATGCACATTAGATTGACCTCTTACAGTAGAAACAATATAAATGCAAGCTCCATAAGCGTTGATACTAGCATCACTGAACCCATGAAGTTCAATAGTGGCATCAGGAACGAGTGCAAGTCGAGGAAACTTTAGCTGTTGCGTTTGTTCAAAGTCTGCAATGAGAGTGTGCCATGATGTACTTAGAGATGCTGTCAAACTCTCATTCCAATCAAGTTTCTCCTTCCAAAGCATTTGTAAGAAAATTTTGTATTTCGCTACAACTGGGCCAATCAATCCGTGGGGGTCGTAAAATCTGGCGATGGTGGAAAGCACTGATCCCTTGCAAGGTCAAGCCGATGAGTATGCGGGCAAAAACGAGAAAAGAAAGTTATCCGAAACAGGATCCCATACAAGGTCAAGAGTTTTTGTTATATCAGTGCCATCATTAAATTTGAGAAATGTCTCTTTGTCTGCATCAGGCACATCCTCCAACATGACAGGATCAATGGAGCACTACTTCCCAAGTTTGAATTTGCCCCGGGGTAGCAATCCAGCAGTTTGCCGCATAATTTCCTTGTCTTCTTTCGTTGAATTACCTCCAGTGATTAGGTCGTCAATATAAAAATCACTGTGTAAAATTTCCGAACCAATGGGAAACGCAATCTTCTTATCCATGGCTAACTGATGCATAGCGCGGACCACAAGAAATGATGCAGACTTTGTGCCATAGGTGACAGTATCCAGCTTGAAAACCTGCATCTTCTCCTCAGGTGGATTTCGCCACAAAATACACTGCAAGTAACTGTCAGGAGATGCTATTCGAATACAACGGTACATCTTACAAATGTCCCCCGTTAATGCGATGCGAAAAGTGCGAATGCGAATTAAAATGGTTATCAATTTTGGTTTAATGGTTGGTCCTGCCATTAGAATTTCATTCAATGAGTAGCCTGATGATGTGGTTGCAGAGCCATCAAAAACGACTCTCAGCTTTGTCGTCGTGCTGGGCACAATGATGCGGCAGAAAATATTTGCATAAATTTAACAACTCTGATTCAACAATTGACATGTGACCCATATCCAGATATTCCTGAATAAAAGCAGAATACTGGGCCTTGAGACTTGAAATGCGCTCCAACTTACGCTCCAAATTGATGAAACAACAAGGGGTAGGAAGTAGGAATCTCCTAACATCTCCAAACCAAACTTAGATGGTAATCGCACTGAGTATTCGCCCGTAGGCAACCGTATGTAGCTTGCCTTAAAATGGTCCTCACAATCCACTTTTTCCTTGGTGTACCTCACAACTGAATCGCCGCAACCTTCAAGTTCCCTGAATTGACGAACAAACTCCTCAATACGTGCATTTGACTCAGCTTCTGAATCATGTTGAATTTGTACTGCGACCAAGGCTGAATTGTGCTCGTGTAAGCCACCACCTGTGACCACCCATCCTAATCGAGTTTTTTGCAGCAATGGCAATCTCCTAGAAAGCTTAATTTGTCCAACACATAATAGCTCGTAGAAAAGGCTTTCACCAATGAGCATATCAACCTGCTGAGTTTTAAAAAATGCAGGATCTGCTAAACGGATATTGGTGGGTATATTCCAGTGAGATGTATCTAAAGTAAAATTTGGCTGATGCCCTGTTATAGTAGGAGCAATCAATGCCGTAATGTTAGTTGAATAATCTGAAGCTTGAGAATGCAAACAAACTTCTAATGTATATACTTCGGTAGTAAAACCTTTTTCGCCAAGACCGGATACCGGATCACAAGACTTGGTCCTGTGCAACTGCAGATTATGAGCGAAACGAGAAGTAATCATATGCAACTGTGATCCAGAATCGAGCAGTGTACAACACGGCACTCTAGTGCCAGCACGATTCTTGATATTAACGACAGCAGTAGACAGGAACAACATCTGAACTGAGATTTTGGGAAACTGACGAGGTGTGTAGTGTAGATGAAATTGCGGTAAGCGCGCTGCGAGATAACGAAGTTGAAGACAATTGGGCAGGAGGCTGTGAACCTGAACCAGATGGTTCCTCAGTTGATGAACCTTGTGACCTTGGACTGCCGAAATGCAATAAAGTGTGATGCTTGTTCCCACACTTCGTACAAGAACGAGACTTGCATTCTCTCAAAATTTGGCCCTTTCTTAGACAGTTAAAACGCAACCGAAGCCGCATAGCCTCAGTTCGTCGAAGCGACAGTGACAAGTTTAAAAATTGTGAGCAATTATGTATTTCATGTGATGTATTGCTATATAATGAACTGCTACTTACGGTTGGTCGAGTGGCGATAAGTGAACGTCTATGATTGTGCCACTACTTGTCGAACCTATAAACTTATAGGAAGACAATGCATGAACCACATTCTCTGGCAGCAACTATCCAAAAAACTTGAGTACTGCTCCCATGATGATATGAGATCCACCGGTGCAGCCTCCTCCCACTTCCTCTGTGTAACACTGTCTAATTTATGCAAAAGTGTTTGCACGATGATACATCCAACAATGTCCGTTGAAGTGCCCATGCTAAATAAGGCACGCATGTTGGCATTCACCTTGTCTGATATCTCCTGAAGCTTCACAGTTGATGTTCCCTCCATCCTTTTGATTCCCAAAATCTCAGCGATGTGTGCCTGAAAAATAAGACGCCTATTATTAAAACGTTTTTCAAGCAAATCTAGAGTCACTGAATAATTTAGATCACACATATCCAAAGAGCGAATTGCATCCATGGCGGAACCTTTAAGGCAAGACCAATTTTTCCACATCTGTAAGGTCAGGATCCTTGTCAATGAGTGCCATGAACATGGATGCAAAATCAGCATACTCGGTTTATCCACCGCTAAAAGTTGGCAATTTTATTTCTGGCAATCGAGGCCGATGCATAACAATCATAGACCGCTCACCAGTTGCATCCTGTTGCATCGTTGAGCAGTGCGGCATTTGCGACTGCATCTAATTGCAGAACTCAAACGACCTAACAAACCAACCACAAGTTTATTAAAATTAAAACGCAATATACCTCCGATTTCATCAAAATCTAGCAGCGCAAGTTTATTGTACACATTATTAAACGAAACTTGAGTCTGCTCAACCATTATAATATTTTCACTAAGTTCATCTTCATCAAGACTATTTATTTCATCACTAATAAATTCTTGAATCACTTTGTCCAAACAGTCATATAATGATTGCGCTTTGCGCCTATAAAATTTGGCATCAATGTCAGCCGATGATGGTACTGATGCCTTAGGATCTGGTGCAACGAATGTTTCACTTTACATTTTTTTTTTAAATTATTATATTAACGCGCACAACAAAATTAGATGAAAAAAAAAACTTTGTAAAATAAAAATAAATAAAGTCACTTTGTTTCTTTATAAAACCAAATTTATGTATTAGCAAATTTTTAATTCAGCACTGAATGTACCGAATGTACTATTTATGATTTTATTTTTATAATATGTTTATAAAGTCCTTCATTTTATTTTTATATACTAATATAGTAATTATGAACTGGTTCTCATATATTGTCCACGTCTGTACATGTATATAATATGTTAACAGTTCTACTTTGCATGCACTTGCTTTACTTCTGTACTTATACCACTTTCTTATCACTTAGTGTCATTGAACTTGAAAATAATTGTTCACAAACTGACACTGTTATACGAAATGTTGTTAAAAGAAAACGAAATAAATACGCTTCTTTATAAGCACACGTGTAAACATATATATATATATATATATATATATATATATATCAAAGGACAACAAAGTTTTCTTTTTTAGTTGGAAAAGAATAATATCCAAATTTCAAAGTGCCTTATTATTACGTGTGATAGCGATGGCACAAATGAAAATTTTAATATCACGTCGGGGTCACCAAAATGTTTGATCACGAGCTTTTTCGTGCCACTTTGCAATTGAGTTAAAAGAAAACACGCGGAAGTTACACTTTAAATATAAATCATTATTGTTTGTTAGAATTCACTTTTTACTTGTGCTTTTGTTTGTTTACAATTATTGTTTCTAGTTATTGTTGTTAAGAACTGCTGCTAATCTTGTTAATGCTGTTGTTGTTGTTGTTGCTGCTGCTGCTGATGATGCTGCTTCTCTTGTTCACTGCGAGAATTAACGAACCAAACGATATGAAAGAGTGAACTAGAGCAAGCGATCATGTGAGAAAGATCCCAAAACGAAAACGAAGAACTGCACCCAAATTAATGTAAACCTTGCTAGCACACGACCGATCAAACAATAATAATAAAAACAAAATCGAAGACAAACCAAGATGCTTGTCATTGCACACAACACATGCAGTCGCAGTTAGACAATCAAAACAACGAAATCCTGCACAATAACTGAACAAGCTGATTCTTCCTACGTCATCGATCATGCCTACCATCCAGACCCGCTATGCTGACTATCACCCATTTCTTGTGCTCGCTGCTTGCACTGCATAACCAAACAGTATATATCTGTGTCAACAAGTCAGAGTAGCTTATGTCGAAAATTGAGTGAATTGAGTTTGAACGATATTATTATTAACCGCTTCATTGTATTTTGGCTAAAAAAATTTCTAAAAATATGGTATAAAATCATAGTTATGTATAGTTTACTCTGACCACTAGAAATTCGTACACCTATGATTTTCTCACAAATCAAATTTTCAAACTCTTTTAAACAATTATTGGAATAAATAAACTAAATAAAAATTATACTTGTTAGAAAGTTTGTGAAATCTACTTTTATACAAAAATTTAAAATTTTTACAAAATTTATTTAGCATGTATTTTATTTTTTATAATTTTTTTTATGTAGCAACTTATAAATATGAAATGAAACCAAACAGAAATTACTTTACACAAAATGGGCAATATCTGAAAACAACGATTTTCGACACAGATATGTAAGCCGTAACGCCGAGTAAAACAGTTAGTTATTTAATAGTTCCGTAAAAACAACATTTGGAGTTTCATTTCTATGGCCAAGAATAAGAAAAGTTTGATTCTGTGTTGTGCCGATTCGTGACAGGGCAACGTATAGCTGGCCATGAGAAAACACTTCGTTACGGAGATCTACACCAACGGCATGAAATGTTGGCCCATGTGACTTATTAATAGTAAGCGCAAAATATGTTCTGAATGGAACTCACTTAAACTTAAAAGGCAAAACGGTTGAAATCATTGGTATCCTGGGGATCATCGTAGTTTCGCCTGCTGCTGGACCAGTTAAAATAGTCGCCTCTATAATATTAGGGAGGAAACGCTTAATTTGTAGTCGTGTACCATTGAATAAACTGGGCTGCTTAAGGTTACATAGAAGTATAATGGATGTACCAATTTTAAGATTTAATTTATGTGGTGGTAGTGCCGGAGAGTAAAGAGAATTAAGGAATTCTACTGTGTCCAAAAAGTTATATATTTTGGATTCTGCTGAGACTTTATATGAAACTGCATCGTTAATCTCGTCTGCGGCTGTATTTGTTGAAGTGACGATAGTTCGCTCGCAAAGCCAACTGGAGTTTTTATGCTGCAAATTTTCAATATCTGGATAGACCTTACCAATAAGTTCCTCAAAAAAAAAAAAAAAAAAAAAGATTAAAAAAATGAAAAACCAATAAGTTCCTCAATTGTTCTAACACAGATTCCTACAATATCTGACATGATAGTGCTGCCACCGTTTGTTATGGAGGTGGAACAATAGTCTATTTTGCAAACTCTGCAAACTCATTTGAATGACAGTCTCCATAAAGATGCACGCATATGTATATTAACAGACAATTATAGTTTTTGTATATATGGCCAAATTTCAGACTTTTTTAAGCACACATTAAGAATATCGGCATGTGTACCTTTAGGAACCACCGGTAAATTCTGTCTAAAATCTCCAGTGAATACAAAAGTCACTCCAGCCATTACCGCCTGAGAGGATCTTAAACCTTTGAGAGTTGTATTGACAGCATCAAAATGAGACTTGTGGGACATTGTACACTCGTCCGATATTATAAGCGATGCTTTCTGAAGAACATTAGCAGTTGCACTGTTTTTTTTAATAGAACATGCGCAAGTCTGTTCTGGTAAAAAACTTAGTGGCAGGTTAAATGTAGAATGAGCTGTTCTCCCTCCACACAGAAGAGTGGCTGCGATGCCTGAAGAAGCGACCGAAACAGCAAATTTTGTTTTCGCTTCGGATTTTAGCTAAAATTACTGAAGTCAAGCAAGTTTTACCAGTTCCTTCAGGTGCGTCTATAAAAAAAATTTCTCCTGTGCTATGGCTCACACTGTCAATTATCTTCTAGCAAATAATTTGTTGCTCTCCTGTTAATTTTGGTTCGTTTTCCTGTACAAATTGATGTAGCTCGTTGGCTCGTTGTTGTACGTTGTCTCTCGCATATAGAATAGATTATTTAAATGTGAGTTTTCGCGGATAGGTTCTGGCAAACCGAAATCTCCATAGAAAAAAACAAAATTTCCAATAAAAGTCATTCCATCATTAAATGTCATTGAAATCCATGTCAGGTTGATTACTGACCTCTCTCTTGTGATATAAAACATCTTCACAAAAATTTTTACGGAATAAATTCCATAACTCTTTAAGTCGGTTAAAGATGTTGGACCTCGAATATGTTGTAGCAAAAGTCTCAAATGATAACATTCTGAATAATTAGGGTGTTTAGTACCAGGATGATTAAAAACAATCTGTCAACGTTTCCTCCGGTTCCATTTTATATTGGTCCATCTGTAAAATGCGGGTATTTTGTTGTAAAGTAAAGTTTTCTGCAAAGTCGTTAACTACACAAAGAGCAAAAAAAGCAGTAAGATTGGTTTCTGGAGGTTGGTGTAGAACGCGCTCCGAATTGTTTGGTGTAAAATATACCCTTTAATCATTTTCTAAATGTAAAGATAGATGTACAACTGTTGGCTACCGCTCTTGAATAGGAAATCCTAATATTCTCCAAATGCCCTCGGATGTGCTTAGATATCTGCCATTCAAAAAATTTTGTACTTCGTCTTTATCTTGAACGGAAAATGTCTCTGCGTCGCTGCCATTGTTTATATTTACAAATGTTTTTGATTGCTTGCATTGAGTGACAATAGTCTACATTGATGTGAGCGTTGAAACATCTCGAAAGAATGGGACAATAGGGAACTATCCAACTATTATCTACTTTGCGGCCATTGGCTAGTGCATGTGTATGCCCACCATTTCTTGAACACCTTCTCCTATATTTGGGGTATCCATCTTCACCGGTTTGCGTATGCTGAAGAAATTCACGCGGATATCTTTTCAAGCATCGGCCATTCGCCATGCAAACTGACCGTGGATTATCTGAGCCATAGGGGCCGTGAATCATATTTTTGCAAACAATATTATACAGCAAAGGGTCTTCTAACTTATTCGGAATTTCATCAGACATAAGGCTATCGATATTATCGGGTCTAATTTTGTCTGTTAGCCAAATTATAATATATGCATGGGGCAATCCTCGCTTTTGCCATTCAATAGTAAACATATGGCAGCAAACTTTACCAAAAATTTCTTCTTTTATAATTAGGTCCATCAGCTGATGTAATTTTATATGGAATACGTACTCTTTACACGTATCTACGTGATCCAGTAAAAGTAGAAGGCAAAATAACTAATTGCCCTATATTCTCTGGGTTGGAATCCTCGTTAATGGCATCTCTAAGATGGATATAATTTTCAATGCGCAACGTCTTTTGATGAGCTCGTACTCGTATATAATTCAATCGTTCTGTAATCATTTTAGCAGCCATATCCACAAAGTATTGATTGAAGAGCTGTCCGTATATATGCAATGCATTAAAGTTGCTTTCTCTAACCATAAGTTTATATGTATAAAATTGCATACATCACAATTCGAAGGCATATGGTCCATGGCTGCTTTGAAACTACGAACATAAGAATTGTTTTTAAAAAGAATTTGTTGCAATGATTGTAAAATATCTGTTTGTAGTACTGGTGCAGCGTTTTGGCGCAAAGACAACTGTTCTTCTTCGGAAGTAAAATAAATTTGTAGAAATTGTGGTTTTAAATGCGCCGCTGGTAGCAAATTACCAATAAGATGGTAAACTTGGCCATGTATTTTGTAAGTCGGCATGTAGTTACCTTCACTAATCTCCTTACAACCGAAAGAAGTCATAGCGAAAGAACCGTTATATTATCGTATATTTCTATTAAAATGACTTGACATCTGATGCACTCCTGTTAACAGTGATCTGAGTACATCTGGTGGTTCACCTATATCATTCAGCCGAACATGATCATTGCTGCAACACATGCCTTTTGATTCACTTTTCCATTTCTTCGCATTGCAATAAACACAAAGAGTATTCATTTCACCCATTAAAAAATATGAAATGGACTTATAATCGATACTCGGTCGGTAATTAAATGCAGATTTGAATCCAATTGCAGCTTGCGTTGACTGAAAATTATTAAATCGTATAATGTGTAAACGGTTTTGTTTTTGAGAAATTGTTTCTGATCTTCTGTAGCGGATTTGACGCACACTTTTTTATTTATTTTAAACAATTTTAAACGATTTTAAACGAAGAAAGCTCTTGTTGGTATGTTTTTATTTTTGCAACAAAATTCAACAATGAAAGGATATTGTGCAAAGAAACAAAAAAAACCGCAAAAATATAAAAACAAAAAATCATAGCAAAACCAGCTACACATAGAAAAAACAAAAACAACGATATTGGAATCATACACTCTATCCTACGACCCCCGCTTCATTCAATTTCTCTACTCGTCAAAAAAACAACGGGATTAGACGATTGTCTCGTTGATTCTTATTTGGTTTCCACACAACGATCACAACGACAAAGCGACCCGCGCACTTCTCTTCTCAATAAACCAAAATTGAGATAGAGCGAAATGGCTTTATGCGTACACATAAAAGAGAGCGAATAAATAACAAAAACAACACAAAATTCAAGAAGAAGAAGAAGAAGCAAAGCATGAACAACGAAAACACAAATTTGTGTGGGTAATTTTGGGAAAACTTAATTCATAAAATAAAACATATTTTAATTTAAAAAATCAAAAAAGTACGTATGCTACTAGTTTGTTCAGGACAAAAATACTCGTTAAAAAAAAAAAAAAATATATTAAAATTGGTTCAGTATAGATTGCGTGAAAGCGATATAAAAAAATATAAATAAATAAATAAAAATAAAAATTTATATTCACGGTTAAGAGTTTAACAAAGCTCGCAAATAACAGTCAACACTTATTTTCAATGTGTAACACTGATTTTTCTTTTTTTGGGTTTTTGGTCCACCGTTTCCAGGTGAGAGAAAAGACCATCGATCTCACAATAACTGTTAAAAAGACCTCAATCACTCACCAAATAAGTGTTATTGAAAGACTGATATGAAAAAGGTTGCAAGCGAAAAGGTCTTCTTTTGTTGTTGTATGATGAGAGTTGAGTGAGTCGGAGAGAGAAAGAACAATTAACGAACAGTCGTCTGCAACGCACAAACAGACGCACACGCATACATATGCATACATACATGGAGATGATCCCCACCGACATATTGGCTGATGAAATGAGACGTGTCATGGGCGGCAAACCTCAGTACTGCTTTGGCAGCAGAGATGACTAAGCGCTTTGAATGGTAGATGGACCTTCAGGCTCATACCGAACATTGCAAAATGGTTGAGCAAGAAGAATGGCGAAACAAACTACCATTAAAGCCAGTTCTTATCTGGACATGGCGGCTGCAGGTGGTACCTGTACAGGTTTGGGCACGACAACACACCAAGGTGCCTTCTGTGTGACGAATCGGTGGACGCTGAGCACGTAATTTTCCAATGTGCTCGGTTTCCTGTTCCAGTAGGCTCTCCGCATGAACCAGAAAAAACCGGTGGAGTTCATGTTAGCATATCCAGCCAACTGGGAGTGGATTTGTGAACGTGTGACAGCTGTCCAGCTATAGTTGCGTCGTCTAGAGAAGGCTAGACGAAATCTACAGGCGTTGTAGATGAGCAATAATGTGTCACAAGCTGTCATACTTGACGGGAGATGGTAGAATACTGACGAGTAGCTACGACCCACGTACGACAACAATACAATAGGTGATCCATCCGGAGGGACAATAGAGCATGGGTGGGAGTTTTTAGCAATGTTAAAGTCCGATAATATTATCGGATATAAGTTACGATAAAAAGAGAACAAATAAAAGACACACAAAATACCTTTGAATAGTTTCTCTCATTAAATTGATTGGTAATTGACCAATAAGAGAGAAAAAAAAACGAAAAACGGCCTTTTAAATCAAAAGATATTTTTTCATCCCTTTTTCATTTCATCTTTCAAAAACTGGTCTTTTGAAGACAAAATGAAAAGGGTGACGGTTATTTGCGACCTCTGGAGTTTAACAACCAAATAAAAATGGACGCTGTTAAGAAGGGGACAGATAAATATTAACTGTTCAAAAAGTATAGAGTCGATAGATTGACATATAACCGTGCCATCCATAAAGAGGCTAACATACGAGATACCAGTTTCATCTGAATTGCAATGCAAGAGGCAACGAAAAGGGGTCCATAGTTTTGTGGGAAAGTCTTGATATATCTGGTTTATTCAACAACATGTGAGCAATGCAGTATCGACTACGATCCGAATGCCAACTGGCTGTAGCGTTGGCGTAAGCGCCATAAAACTCAATTTGGAAAGATACATAGCGAATCAACAGAAAGTGATATTGCAGCAACTTTTGACTTTACATGTGATATTTTACCTCATTTACTAAGCCAGTACAGTGTGGAGAACGTATTTAATGCAGACGAAAGCGACTTTTTTTTACAAGGCGATGCCAAATATGAATACAACATTCTTTTTGTCAAAAGATTACAAAGTGTGACTAACGCTGCTTTTCATAACCAATGCAACAGGCACGTAGAAAAAAGCAATTGCCATTTAAAAACCAAAGCCCCACATTGTTTTAAAAACTTAAATGTGCAACTAGCATATTTTACTAACAAACTAGTAAAAAGAAATATTAACTTTGGCTATGATGAAGTTGTAACACTCTTCACTCATATTTTTTTTATATTCTGACTATTGTTCTAAGTTCATGTTTTGTATAGGAGGTACCCATCCTAGTGGTCCGAGGGTCTTGAAATTTACAAAGTAATAAGGACGGGTATATTTAGATATTTATAAAGTCTAAAATTCAAGTCGCTAGTACAGAAAACAAATAAGTTTTTCTAATAAGGAGATGAATTTAAATCTGGGTTTGTATGGGAGGTACATATCCTAGTGGTTCAATTAGGCTGATTGCGACAAATTAATTGCAAATGGTTAAAGCTTCGTGTAAAATTTCAGCTCTCTAGCTCAAAAACTGGGACTAGTTTGCATGCATACAGACAGATAGACGGTCATGGCTAAATCAACTCGTATCGTCGCGCTGATCAAGAATATATATACTTCATGGGGTCTTCGATGTCTCCTTCTGTGTGTTACAAACTTCATTACAAACTTTTAATACTCTTAACTGCGAACTGCGTGAAGAGTATAATCAACGTAAAATACAGCTTTTTGTTGATAACGCAGCTTGCACATATCAATAGCGTTATGCGAAATATTCATTTTCTATCAGCAAATACTATATTATTGCCACTGACAACCACTCGACTAAGGAATAATACGCTCTTTCATAGTAGAGTACAGGTGAATTCTAGTAAAAAAATACAAAAAATAAAAACGACTGGAGATGAATGAGTTTTGTCAAAGAAGTTTCTATTTTAGAGCCGCTTATCAAAATACATAAATCGAGTGGAGATTGGTAAAATCAGCAACGATTTACAATTGCAGTAAGTTACGCATTTTTAAAACTTTAATTTTAACATAATTTCTCATTTTATTTACGGTATGTTTCAGGCAGGGCTCATTCCGTTTAAAACACAATACGAAAAAGTGGATGAAGAGCTAATAACTGAATCTTTTGAAGATGTTGACTGGGATTTAACGTCTCATTGTGATAATTTCGTAAATCTGGATTCAAATCTTCGTTGTTATGATACCCGGACGGTTAAGCAAATTCTTTCTAGTTTAGCCAAAAGTAATGAAGAGAATGTTTCTGAATATGAGAACGATGGATGATTTCGAGACAGAGAGTCCAACTTTCAAAGAAGGCTTCTACTTTAGAGAAATTATCTGCTAAGCATAAATGTGAGGAATTTTTAAAATATTTGGATAGAATTAATGACTAATTTTTCAAATTCATTCTATGAATAAAATAAAAAATAAACAAATTGAAGACTTTCCATTATAGCTGAATTCAGCCCAAATCATAAGGGACCCACCATGGAAGTTTCTTGACATGTGGACTTTCTCAGGACTTCATATATCGCAATAATCATTACTGGCCCATCCAAATTCAACTTTTTATCATCGCTAAATATAACATTTTTCCACTCTATGTTCCAAAATGTATCCCTCTTGGCAAACTAAACTCGTACAGTTTTATGTCTAGTGAGTACCCCTGGTGTTAGAAGATTTTTTTCATTTGAAATGTTTCCCAATGCTAATGTTTCGTTAACTACAAGAACATTTAAATCATCTGACGTTTTGCAAGTCTGCTTATGGTGGGCGACCAGAACGGTCCTAATTACTTAGTTTTCTTGTAAAATCAAACATTGAAGGATATTATTCATTATAACGGGACAATTATAAGGCACTTCAAACGGAGAATGCTGGATAAAACATTTCACATTATTGCAGTATGAAGTTAAAATATGTAACTCATTTATGATCAAATCTAATGCTATCTATCCCGGCGTGCTTTTTCCCCGTCAAAATTTTATCAAAATCACCTTTGGAATTTCGACTGATTCCGTAAATCGATTTTTATGAACTAAACTGTATATGTTATAGGAAGCTTGCAATAATACACAATTGACCGTATTCTAATAAGTTAAGCAGTTTCTGAGATTAGCGTGCACAGACAGAAAGAGCCTTACGATTTTATATACTATATATAAGTATATATATATATATATATATATATATATACTTCTATCTATATATCTATCTAGAAGTATATATATATATATATATATAGATAGATATATAGATAGAAGATAGATTAAAATAGATTATAGTCACATTGAAGTCATTTTCAAATTTTCCAACATTCTCTTTTAACTTTACACTAAAAACACCAACTAAAACTGTTTCATCTGGGGCTCCTAACCGCGTCGACACTTTTCAGGAGGATCACCAAAGTACTACGATATTTGTAAGTATATATATTCTATATGTTTATCTAGGAGGTCCCACGCAACGTATATTGGCCATTTAATATATTGTACTATATCAACTACATTAATGATACCTATACAACTTATTTGAGCTATTCTAGTTTAGGTGGATGTACATTTTATATTTTAAGCACAAGTCTTTGTTCTTTCACCAATTTTAAATATATGGTGATATTTCTTTTTTTTTTTATTTCATTCAGTGGCATCTTATGAAGAAGAGATTTTGCAATTACTGTAGTGACATCATTCCCGTTGCGCTGGATCACAAACATTTTTTTCTGAGTTTTAAATTTCATAAAAATGTTGTACTCGTATGATGTGTTTTTTTTTTTTTTTTTTTGTAATTTTTAAACATATTTTTTATTTACGAAAAGCCATAAAAAATTCTGTATTTTTATCCTTATCCCATGATTTTGAACAAGAGCAGCCGCCTGAACGAGACATAGGCAGGCATGTGTATATGTTCTATTTTCTATGCCCTTTACTGTCACTGGCCTATACTCGTACATTATCATAGGGTACTACCACATTGGTAGTGGCTGTGGCTGTTGCTGTGGCAGTGGGAGGTAGGTGACTTTACTAATAGTGCTGGGTGGACTTGTTTAAGTGTTATGGTTCGGCACTGACGGCTTTGGCCACAACCGCTCATCATCATCGTCATCATCCTTGTATAAGTATCCACCGCGTCCTTGTTGTCATCATCTTCATCCTTATTGCTCTGTCACTGTTGCCTCGTCTGTCCATGTCAGTTTTCAACAGTTTTTCGGTCATTATTTTTCGGTTAAATTTTTTTCTCTTCTGCTCCCTTTTGCTGCATGCTTTTGTTGCAATGTGTCCAGTTTTCCGTCCTTCCGTCCATTCATCTATCTGTCTGTCTGTCTGTCTGTTTGTCTGTCCATGGCAATGGCATCGCTTGTTGACAATTTGTCGACATGTCAGCAAAGTCAACGTGAATGTGACAAGTGATGCTGACGCCTGCCTGATGCCTGACGTCGAAGCTGACGCCTGATGCTGATGATTTCACCCTGGATATGGCAGACAGTTGCACGCATATTTAGCAAAATATAGAATTTAATCTGCAAATGTTTCGAGTGTTCTCCCAACTGCCTGAGGATATGAGAAGCACTTATTTGAAGTTGACATTTCAAAGAGATGTATAAATGCCTCCTTCTTCTCCTCTAATATGGTATTTTGGATAATTTTTTTCATTTCAAACAACTGTGCAATGATGATTCATGAATGTTGTTGGTATTGAGTAACCGAAAATTAATTTTTTCACAGTGAGAAATTTAAGTTAAATGGACAAATAGCATAATTGATACACACACACTCACACACACACGTGTGTGTGTACATTCTTATACATATGTATGTATGTATATATATACTCATATTATGTACAAATACATAAACGTAAACCCTCATGCATAAAGCTCGCATATATATGATTTCCTGCATATCCTGTTGGAGCATAGGGCGTCAAACGCTCGCATAATATAGTATAATATTTGAGGAGATACATACGTAGCCTCGCAATTGTATACACATAGATAAGTATAATATGTTAAACAAAATCAACAACAATATCATCATCATCATTTCGATTATGATTACCATCTTCATCATTGTTATTATCATCATCATATGCTGCAGTTGCTCCTGATCCTTTTGTTGTATCATTCATTTATATGAACACATGAATATCATGTCACTAATTACATGTCAATTTTCCTCGCAATATGTAAACGTAACGTGAGCCGCATCAAAATCCAACATCCCGGCGCATCGCGCAACACAACGTAATACATACGATTGCAATCCATAGATGTCAGGGCTTTTTAAACTGCATTCAGGGGAGCAGAACAATTCTTAGTGCTCTATGAAAAGGTGGGTAGGTGAATTATTGTACCTGTATACATCCGAGCTGAAATTTAATGTTCGAGAGACTAAAAAAGCTTAATAAACTCTGCCAAAGAGATAGAAAGAAATAGACTTCATGGGGCTTACATACTAGTATAGTAGTACAATATGTATGCGTGTAAAGGAAAGTGCGAGTGAGATAAGAAGCTCATGGAGCTCATTGAAAATCCTTTAAGCAAATGAAAACTGCGAATGAGCATCACTAGTAGCTATATACTATTGTACAATAACATATTTGCACGTATTATTTATTCATCCAATCACTCATTCATTCTTTCAATCATAGATTCATTTTGATCCATATATATATATATTATACATACATATAAATATGTATATCTGTTCAGTGGGTAGCTCCATTCATCCATCGATTCATTTGCCTTTGTCCACTTATCTGTCTGTTACTTTTTGTGCTGTGTATTTTTATTAAATTTTTCATAATTTGCTGACAGCTGTCGATAAATGGAATTGTTAATTACCTTGATAAACACACTACATACAATACATACATATACATACTACTATACCATTCATCATCATGCCATGATGATTGGGATGAATGACAATTGATAAGTAATAGCAGTAAAATGCATGGTTGAAAGTGTTGATAAAAAGCATATCTAAAAACATGTCATCAGTGTTCGCTGTATTGTACTTAAAAACTATTAAGCATCTAATGTGATATTTAGCGTTTGTGTTTACCAAATATTAATTATTTTGTAATAAGGGATAATAAATAAACAATGTTTCTTGTCGTAAATTTTAACATTGTCATTATAAAATCTGGCAGCCGTACAATATTTTGACACTGTGCAAACACGTAACCTGGTAGTGTTTCATTGTCATTGTGACCTTTAAAGTTAAAATTTTATCAAAAATTTTAAATCAATTATTTGTCACACAATTGATGTTTAAATACAATGTTTTAAGTAATCACGTCCGATAGTAGAATAGCTAAGAAAATAAGAAGTTAATTGAAATTAGAAATCAATTCTACTGGGGTAACTATCAATCGTTGTATTGATTAGTCTAAAATAGGCCCTATAATTGATTTAAAGGAGCAAAATTCGATTTTTATATTCTTCACGCAGTGAATAGTATTATAAGTTTGTCATTAAGTTTTTAACACACAGAATGAGACATCGAAGACCCCATACATTATATATATTCTTAATCAGCGCGACGAGACGACTTAATCTAGCCATGTCCGTTTGTCCATTGATCCGGCTGTCTGTTTATATGCATGAAAACTAGTTCCTCAGTTTTTAAGCTGAAGAGCTGAAATTTGGCATGAAGCTTTCTTTTGACTATACACAGTCCATTTGTCGGAATCAGCCAAATCGTATCACTAAGGGGGGTACCTCCCATACAAACCAAGATCCAAATTAATGTTCTTATAAGAAAAACTTTTTAGTTTTTTATCGACTTGAAATTTGGACACTATGAGTGTCTGACCCATATCCACCAACCTTATAAATTTCAAGACCCTCGAACCACTAGCTGGGCCGAGAAGAGTATTAAATCTGCGGCATAGCCAAAGTTAGTCTGTTTTTATATTTACTGGTTTAATTTGGTTTTAATTATACGCCAGCAAAAGTTTTTTTGTTTGCGTCTATTTTTTGTATCTTAAAAGTTTCATGAAAGGTTTTGTTAGGGGTTTTCAGCATATAAAACATATGAGTGTAATTATAAGGTATATTAAGAGCTCAACACATGACATAATTGAGTCTTAACTTGGATTGTTGCAAGGACATCAAAAATTTAAGGATATGAATAATGCTCGTATATTTTTTCGAACAAATAACAGTACATTTCATCCAAAATTTTAAAAAATTCATTTGAAAAAAACCGTATTTTTCGCAGTATAAATTTTATTGAATGAAAATTAACAAGAATGCAAATTAAAGTTCAGGCATTTTATTTCCACCATCCGAAACGTCTTCGCTTGCCATTTCAATACCTCTTTCTTTGGTTATTGCTTTGAATTTGTAATTGAATAATTTTGACATAGCAGTTTCGGTTTAGTTTTGATATATTTATAAAAATCATTGCATGGATATTGCAAGTTACATTTGGCGATTATTATCGCCTTCAATGTTTCCACTTCTTATCAAGTTTTGTGTTGATGTCCAACTTTTGTTTACTGCTAAAACAATTCATTTTAAAGATATTGAAGTTCCTGGTAAGCAAAAATTATATATACATATTTCCATCAAGCAATCCATAATCGAGACCTGGCTATATGACTTTTAGTCATGAACACTTCACTGTATGCCACGTGAATGTATTTACATTCGTCTCGTGTTGTCAAAGTTTTATATAATTTTTTTTTCCTAAATAAACGCAGTATTTTCGACTCTAAAAAACAGTAAAATACTGCGGAAAACAGTTTAGATACGAGCATTTGGTTGGAATTGTCGTTTGTAACCAGGAAAGATTGCTTAATCAGACTTGTATTTATCAGTGTGTATTTTTGGAGACTTTCTTTGAGTCTACCAGCGTATCATTCATAAGTATAGGAAAAGTTTCCTATTACTAGCCTTATTATCATTATTCCATTTTAAGATTAAAATGGCCTTGGGCAGCGAAAACGCATGATCTAAGCCTAGAAATGGAAAGTTGACCTAGAATTCTAACTTTCAAAGTCTCAAAATCCACTCTTGTGTAGAGACTTTCCTGGGTTCTAAAACGATAGCTGATGCTATTGATATTTTTTACTTTTGTTATTTGGAAGACATTACAGTAGATAATCTGTTTTGTCAGTAGTGTATTTGTTAAAATTTTCCCTTGAAACGAATGAATGGTTTCAATTATTCCAAAGGCTTCACACTTAATTAAATTTTCAACGCACACAATATGATTGTTTGGTGTATCTGTCGATATACTATGTATGTACATTTGTATCGGTGATAATCTTGGATAAACTATCTTTTATAGGCACTGATACATTTGCTGTTGTAGCAACTTTTGCAAGCAGATTTGAATACAAAATTTGAGTTTGGTAATAGAAGTTTTGGTATTTTCCTAGATGTTAATTTTATTTTCTTTCGCACTGCTTCATTACTTCTTCCTTTGAAATGATTTTAGGGTCTTCCTCTTCTTTTTTTTTATGTTAAAATTTGAAGAACCTTCTTTAGGGCAACTTTAAAATCTTTTAGTAAAATAATTGAATTAATAAATTCATTAGTAAAAATTGAGTTTTGATTTTTATTTTTATTAATATACTTACTATTTATTTATATATTTTTTGTTTTATTACTTAAATGCATTAAAACATTTGTCTAGACATTGCGAAACCACAAAACCAAATAGTATGTGAACATAACAATAACTGAATGGATTTGATCGATTTTTAAATACACTGAAATATAAGAATTTCTTTAAAGGAAATTTTCACTTAACTTAAGAATCATCATCAATGATCTTCTTGTCATAGGCCTGCTAGACTCTAATGGGTATAGCCAGAAGAAGTAGAATCACAATTTTTTGTTTTAATATTCAAGTTTCAACTAATTTAATGTAATAATTATAATTTTTTTTTTTAAATACATGAAAAATATTCAACCAAAATATTTCTAAAAAATGTACTGTTGATAATTTTCTTTAATAAGAAAAAAATTCACCATGAAAACTGAGATGTCTCAATTAGTTTTATGAAATATTTTAATATTTCATTTCACTTGATTTAACGATATTATTGCACATTTTGAAGTGAATTTATTTATACACATATATTTTAAAGAGTGCGAGTCAAACAGTCAGTAACTCAATCACTCACTCACTCAGATACACAAGCACTTCATCAATCTATCTATTTATATATCTACTATCTATTTATACATCCATCCATCTGCCTTCGACTAGCTGTCTGTTTGACCGTCTTTCAGTCAGTCAGTCAGTCAGTCAGTCAATCTGTTTGTCTATCTGTCTGTCGGTCTGTCGGTCTGTCGGTCTGTCAATCAGTTAGTCAGTTAGTTTGAGCATCTGCCTATTTGTTTATTTATTTGTCAATATTTTTTTTATACTTGTAGGTGTATAAGTATGTAAGTATAGGATAAAGTATCTATAGACTAAAAACAAAAATTGAACCGAGTGAGTGACTGTTGCAGCTGCTAAATTTGCATAAATTAACAAAATGCATTGTAATTTAATGCGCTCATGCAATGAAATCGCGTATCTTGTCACTGTATCTAACTAGCTGTGTATGTTTTGTATCTACCTATATATGTAAGTATGAAATGGAACGCCTACTATTGCATATCCGCCTATAAATTTGCTTATTTGATCGCGTATTCATTGCATACATTGAACATGATTTGATGCATTACTGCACTCATTATGCTTCTGGCATACGTTTACATAGTTTTAATCCCATTGCGGATTGATGATAATGAGTGCGACTCATACACTAGTATATCACATCAGATATTATTGCGTATGAGTATCTGTATATCTACATATGTATTTGTGTATTTATGTGTCATTTCAATTGAAATTATCATGTATCCATTGAATCATATAGTCATTTATTTAATCATTCAGAGATAATTATGCATACGAACAAAGAGAAACAGACTCATGCTATTGAAGTCTCAACTACGCTGACTAAAATGATTCAAAAAATATACAATAGGTGATGGAGATATTAGACTATGACCTTTGAAGGACTTTATATTCTTAATCATGTTGTCACTTACATATTAGTAGCAAAGCCAAATAAATTAAACTTGAAATCAACTTCATCGACATTCCTATTATTTGACTCATTTTATTTCAAATATATGAATTGTTATTTATCGATCATGATTAGGATTTTGATGTTCGCTATTTCGATGAAAGTAACAGCATTTGTTCCAATTAAATTTGATTTAAGGAAACGAAAAACTTTATTATTTTATACACTTTTCCATTGGCAGTGCTGGGATACTGATGATGAAGGCAGGAATTTGAACAACTGGATAGACAGAACTAAATAGTAACTATGTATAGTAAAGTTGAATGCAACATGAGAATCAATTAAAGAAGTGTTTCACCATGATGACGATGACAACAATAAGGGCAACTCTTAGAATGAATATGACTACCATGTGAATGAAAATAAGAATGAGAATGAGGACGGGCCAACATCAATGTCGAAAAATAATTAGCATATCAAGCAGGACAAAGGACAGCAAAGGGGTGCATTTCAAAATGGACTTTTGCGCGGCCGGAAGTTGTACTATGCTGATTCCAGTGTTCCCGATACAATTGGCAAGCCAAGAAGAGAAGAAAGCCATAGCAAGTGAAGATGGCGGTGGAAAAGGCGATGACGATGGCGAAGGCAATGACGTTAGTGGTGGCATGTTGTTGGTTGGTTGGTTGGTGATAGAATCTCTCTTTTCTTTCTCTAGTTGGCAACATGATGCTGATGGTGATTCTACTTGGTTGCAGCAGCCTTGGAGTTTGGCATTAATAAACTGTCAGCATAAATAATATGCACGCACACAAACAAAAGCCAGAAAAAAAAAAAAAAAATATGAAGAAAAAGCAAACAAGCAAAATAGTTGCCAAGGACTAAAGCGACGGGACATGGAAGGGTAGAAGAAATAAAAGCACCCGGTACAGGCAACACCAACAACAGCAGCAACAACAACGGCAACAGCAACAGCAACATCAGCAGTAACGAGTAAAGCGTTATGATTTATGCTATGAAAGGATATCAAGAGCGTCGATTTTCGTCGAGTTGCAAGAGAACAAAATCTTATATAGACAATAATGGTAGCAAAATGAAAAAGGAGTGGGTGTGACATCCATACTTTGTGATTGTGACTCTTTACAGGAAGTAGTAAGCCAGTATATATGTATATAGCAACATCAGTTTCATCTTTAGCAATACCATGAGCAGATCCAGTTCCAGTTTTCATTCGGCAAGAGCAGAAAATATGTTTTTGATGGCGAGACAACATCGAGACAAGCTCAAAGGGATTAAATTAAAATGTCCTTTGAGTAGCGTTTTAATTACTTCCTTTTCTCGCAAAGTCATGGCAATGAAAACGTCTTGCTTGAAAACCATTGCCACCATCTTTAGCGCATTCCAATGCACTTGGCTCATAACCTACACTATCCTATCCCATGCCATGGCATACCATACCGTCCCATTCCGGTCCAGTATTGCTTCATGCTTGCTAAGTGGCAATTTTAGAGTTACCTCTTCCAAGTTGTCCTGACTGCCTGCCTGCCGTTGACAACATAAGTTTCCAAATTAGCTGTGAATGGGTATTTGCATTTTTAGCTCGTGAAGAAAAACTTCAAATACTGTTTGAAGTAAAGAAAATGAAAGACAAGAAAAAGCCAACTTTGGTTTCCCCAAACTTTATACAGACTTTCTTTACACGAGTTATTCTTTTATTTATATAATTATAGATAGATACATACATTTCCATAGTCTCTCACAATTAGTATGTTAAAATAATCTATTCTCTTTATGTGAAATCATCAAAATATTAAAATCGGCAGTGGTTCTTCAACTAATGCAGTCCACGGACTCCCTCCTGAAATTGTTTTTTTTTATTTCATCTGAAACCAAGACATTTTGCCATATTTTAATTGCAATCTTATATCGCAGGTACAATAACGAACCTTTTGCTTGTACATATAACGAACACCCAGCCGCGTGTGTCTGTACGCGATGATTTCAAAAACTAGCGGACAGATTTTCATACGGTTTTTACCAATGGACGGAGTTATTCATGAGGTATGTTT
This sequence comes from Amiota mariae, assembly GCA_035041805.1. NCBI lineage: Eukaryota > Metazoa > Arthropoda > Insecta > Diptera > Drosophilidae > Amiota > Amiota mariae. The sequence goes on from JAWNKV010000718.1 coordinate 60,628, forward strand.
AAGAAAAAAGAATATTCGAAAAACTCCAAAGAAATAGGAATAGGAAAATCTAAAAAAAATAAAAATCAGTAGAAAAAACATTACCTTTGGCTATGACAAAGTTATAATACTCTTCACGCGCTTCCTAGTAGTCCGATGGTCTTGACATTTATATGGTTGATGGATATGAGTCAAACACATTTAGTCGATATTAGAAAAAACTAAAAAGTTTTTCTAATAAGAACATGAATTTGGATCCACATTTGTATGGAGGGTACCCCAAGGTTGTCTGATTCGGTTGATTCCGACAAATGTACTGTGTATGGTGGAAAGAAAGCTACGTTACTCAAAAACTGAGCGACTAGTTTGCATACATACACGTCACGTTAATCAAGAATATATATGCATTATGGGGTCTCCGTTGACTCCCTTTGATAACGACGAACTGAGGCTGACCCATCTCAAAGTGCAGAGAATTTTAGTGTGTTTGGGCTCATATCGGTAAGATGAAAAAGTTGGATAAGTCATGAGTTTAATGAAAAATAGAAACAAAAGCGTTTAGAAGCTTGCTAATCGTTGCTCTCTCGTCATAAATTCAATCCGTTTTGAATTGAATTATCACTTGTGATGGAAAATGGATTCATTATAACAATCATATCAAGCACTGTGGTTGCATAAGAATGAGTTAAAAAAACATACCCAAAGCCTAATACGAGTATTCATGAAAAGAAGTTTATGGCAAACGTTTGGTGGTCTGGTGCAGGTTTGATCCATTATGACTTCATGAAACCTTTCCCAACGATCACAGCTGAAGTATACTGCAACCAAATGGATCAGATGATGCATAAACTTAAGTAAAAACAGCCTAGATTGGTCAACAAATCGATAAATCCTATCTTACTGCGCGATAATGCCAGACCTCACACTGTATAAATGACTGTGGCAAAACTGCATGAATTGGAGTTGTGACTTTTTTAACATCCTCCATATTCAACAAACATAGCCCCAACGGATTAACATTTCTTCCGCAAATTTGAACAACTTTTTGGTAGGAAAACAATTTAATTCCACAACTCTGCAAAACTAGCCTTCAAGGAATTCATTGATTCCCTTCCGCCAGGGTTTTATACAACCGACCAAAAGTGTATAAATGAGTGCATACATTGATTAATAAAATAAATACTTTTATTAATATACTGTCAACCAACTTCACTTTCATTTCAACAAATTTCATATTACACGATCGTGGAGGAACTAAAAGTTACTGTAAAATTTATTATGACAGTTCACGGACAAAAGTTCAAGAAACCCTGGCTTAGGTGATGACAGAGATTTTATTTGATATAGTAGAGGAATTCGCTAATAGAAATACATATTTCAAGATTTTAAAAATTTAGCTTAACATATTTTGAAATAAATACCTTGCGATAAAATATTGTTCAATGTACATTGACAAGATTAACATATTGAGAAAATCTGATATAGCTTTTTGTTTCTCATTCAACTGATACTTAAACATTTTCAAACGGCAGTTGACCTTTTTGAAAGAACTGTAAGAAAATAAGATGTAAAACTATAAGATGAACTGAATTTATCAAATCTCCTTTCACAGAAGCTGGACCTTTTACATTTCCCACAACATCTTCTTTGTTTGATTTATTCTTATTAAAAATATAGAGCAATTGCTATTTAAGCCCACTTTATCAAGTCCAGTCGATGTCAATTCTGGTGTTACAATCTAATCCCATTATTGTTCCATTGCGTTCTTATGTATGCTGATGATGTCAAATACTGTCTATCGTTTAAAAATATCACTTCGCATATTAGATTACAGAAGGATCTAACCTCACTGCAATCTTGGTGTGTACGTAATCTTTTAAAGCTTAACTGCGCTAAATGCACGTTCATGAAGATTCATCGAATGAATTCTCATTTACTTTCTTACACGATAGACACGATAGTGCGTCTCTACTCTCACTGACGTTGGAGTCATTTTTAACCCTAAACTGAGTTTCAACCATAATATTTCTTCATTTATTATTAATAAGGCGAAGCACATTTTAGGATTAATTATATGATGGTCTAAAGAATTTAATTATTGCTTTATTACCAAGCTTCTGTTTATCTTACTCCGCCCAGTACTCGAATACTATTCGTGAGTTAATATAAAAAAATATCAAGACCGTCAATACAAAAGCAATTTCCTTTGTTGTTTAAATTGGAAGCCTAACGTATGTCGCGTTTGTCATCATATGTACTCAAGCAGACTTCTTCCATCTATAAGATATCGCCGAATATCTCTGGGTATAAACATTAATTTATTACCGGTATCGTAGGATTTTTGAGTCAACTCAGATTGTGTTCTTAGTTAATTTTTCTACTAAGATTTTGCCCAACACTATTAATACTCAAGTCATTGCAGAGTTTTAAAACATCAGAAATAACGATTAATGTAGACTCAATGAATAGGAGGAGAGAGCAGGGCATGTAGTACATGCCAATGTAATGATCTAATCTGGACCAGACTCCGCTATCTGGGTTTCCAATGGCTGGCACCAAATAAAATTACAGGTTTGTCTCCGAAGAAGGTTCTGGAATTATTGACAGATACCAGAATATCGGAGGAACTGTAATTGCGAGGGCCACTGCTTTCCGCAGCTACGAGGTGTATTTAGTTCCTGTCCTGATGTTTAATCTAATCTAATCTAATCTAATCTAATCTAATCGAATGCTCAAGACCTCCCACACCTACGCCTGTCTATCAAACGGTAACTGAATCTGAACGACTCAATTTTAATGGCGTATCTGCCGTAATCTATTCAGTGTTTATCCCTGTCTGCACATTGGGTGTGAGTACATGTAATCAATATATCAATATATATAGGAAAAGTGTGTGTATGCTCAGCATTTTCTTCATAACCACACACTGCCACCCACTACTCATGGTTGCAGTTTTAGATAGCCCTTGGTCTGCACTTGCAAATTAAGGAAATTGGTTACGATGGGTAGAAGTGGGTGGATGTATGTAGTAAAAATATGTGATGGGATACTTCTATGAAATGAAACCAAACAGGAATTACTTTACACAAAATGGGCAATATCTCAAAACATAGATTTTCGACATAAGCTACTATGACTTATTATAATACTTGACAAATTATTTAAAATAATTTTTTTTTTTTTGTGTATTATTTTTATTTTGAGAATATCAAACAACCGGATAGATTTTATACGTTTTTTACATCAACGGGATATATACAGTAGCTTAGATGAAGTATCTAACTAATACTTATATTTCCTATTAAGGAATTTTACGTTTTTTAACCGATGGCGGGTTGTGTCGTGAGTTACACAATTTGCCATGGGATTGGGGTGCTTCAGCAATTGTTCATTGTATTACTCACCGTTGAAATCATAAGATCACGATGTAAAATGGTGTTCCTAACAAACTACGGTGCGCCAGTTATGCGTCGTAGTGCATTATTTTGTTATGATTGCAACGTTTTGATGGGGATGAAAGGAGTAGTGGTCCCCCATATTGGAATAGCATTTCGTTAAACTGGGACCACTACTTGGTTGTGACAGTGTGCTGTTCGCACTCAATAGCTAGTCCAATTTCCTCAAATAAATATTCCTGTGAAAGTATGTAATTGTTTCAAATGAAAAACTTGTGTTTTTGTTTTCCTTACACTCATTTTATTACAGATTCACATTTACATAAACAACAAAAAACCGATATTGTAACCGTTTCCCTATGTTTTTTCTTTTCTTTTTTCTTTTTTTTTTCTCTCATGTCTATGGTGATATGTGCGACATTAAACAAATATACAGATAAAAACCCTTAGAAAATATAAATAAAGTATGTACATTTAACAACATAAAAATATAAGTATGATTCAATGAAATTATCCTGTAAAAAAAAAGAAAATTAAATCAATTATTTGGTTGTACAGACACTTCTTGGTCAGTAATACTGTATTTACCGTGAGTCTAAGAATGCGTTCGTAAGAATAGTATTACATTTTTGACATCTAAATATTCCATGCGAAGGTGTTAGCGCAGGATAGATGTCTCAAAAATCATTACATGTCTGTCATATTCTCAGTATCAGGATTTTTATTTGCAGCCCAACTGTAGAGAAGGTATAATGAATTACTTTGGAAAACTCTGCAATTTAAAAAGGCCACATTAAGTACTTACCAAAAAAAATTCTGATATTGATTTCTTACAATTTTTATGGCGAGTGTAAAGGATTTTATTAACCATAGTTTGCTTAAGTATCCATTTCAAACTAATTAGGTGTTTTGCTCAACTTCAGTGTTAATTATTTATCGAAAATTAAGTATAAATTTTTTAACGAAATAATTTTTTTTTTGTAGTTCTGCTTTCCCTTAGGGAAAGCAACTGATTTCGTTGTAGCAGGAAAGTTCTATATATACTAATATTGTACTAATAATGTGATAGATATGATTAAAGTAGGCCATATTTTTGAAAAAAAACCTTAAGTACAATGGGATGAAAACAGTTTTCATGAGAACAACAGTAGTTCTAAATCAGTAATATTTTTTAACATTTGTTTTAAAACATTTGAGTTGTTCCTCCGATTGTACATCTCTGCGGGGACTTCATCACTTAATTAAATAAAGCAAAATACCTAGGTCTCGTTGATCAAAAACTTATTTTTGATGAGGACATCATGTCGGTATTACTAAGCTGCCGAAACAAATTAAACAAGCTTTACTGGCTGATTAACGGGAGAAGTTTACTCTCTCTCGGGAGTAAACGCAGATTATACGCCCAAATCATTGTCCCTATATGGAGGCTTCCAGATATGTCAATTTGTGTTAAATTCCAACTAAAGAGAGTGCATGTCTTACAGAACAAAATAATGCGCCTAATGACAGAATTCCCAAGGTATGTTAGGAACTCTACTCTTCATAGAGACGTACAACTAGCGGTAGTGATGACCAGATTGAATTTCACACTAGCCGTCGGTTGGCACATAACAATCATTTGGTCAGCCCTTAGCCATAGTCTGGAAAGGCTACATTTTGGTTCTATAACAATGGAGCAGACAACGCATTAGGCGCACCAGGTGACTGCCCGGCCTACTCAGGCCTTGAGGTACCACGTTGACATTATGTATTTTAATTAATCTGGCGACATTTTTCTTATTAAAATAAGCGCAATATAGAAAAAAATGTGTCCCAATTGACGCTTAATAAATAAATATAGAAAAAAAAAGAAAAATGTCTAGTTTCCGGTAAATTATGGGGGCCTTATATTCATTGAAGTGCGCACATATACCATAAACAAAATTTTTTCTTTATTTTTGCTGCATTTCAATACTGATTACGAAATTCAACAACTTCAACGGAATTTTTGTCAGTGTATGATATTTTTGCAGTGTAAAATAGAAATTCATACAAAGAAAATGGACTTAGCCAAATGTTTTGGTTTGTACTTTTTAGTAAAGTGAAGGTTTAGTGGATAAATTAAAATTGGATAATGAAACTACTGAAGTGTACATCCATGGTGCTGAAATTCGAAAGATCCAATAGAATTGGTATTGAACCAACTATTTTTACGATACGCTATCAAAATATGCGTCAACGAATGCCAAACACGAAAAGCAGCAACAGCTTAGCTAAATAAATATATATGCTTGTCTCAGCTCCTAAAGAACATGTGGGTAATGAAAATGTGACTGTCGAATCAGATATGTAGCTTAACAGTTTTGCATGAGTCCAGAGCCTTTTTGTGGGTCATTGAAGCCCACTTAATGAAGGCTATAAGAAAATTGGAAGAAAACAAACTTGCAAGCTACTGCCACAACATCAAGAGTCAAAAACCTGTCACAGATGGTCACATTTGTGAGACAAGGTGTGTCGTCACATATTTTGCAGTGGAAACTGATAATATAGAGTTAATTTAATTTCTCTTATCTTTAAATGTTTGTCTATTAGGGTTCTATAGAGATCACAAAGCCAAAACATTTTAATATTTAGATTGACATGTGACGTCACAAATCTTATGGAAACACACACACACACACACAACACAACCCCACCCCCCTCCACCCCAGTAACATGGTGTCACACTTCTTTCACCTACCATAACGTGTGACGTAATAGGTGGATGGCGCCTAACTCGTTAAGTAGCAAATGGATCTTTGTAGGTCACAATGTTAACATTATAAAAATGGGATTGAGAGTATTTGGCGAGGAAAATCAATTGATTGCATGGATGGAAGTATTGATTTTAAGCATAGTGTAAGGTTCTGTTGAAAATAATTCGAATATCCAATAATTTAATAGAATAATTTAATTTTTTGTCTTGTCAACATTTTTTTAATTGTCATTACAAAACCTGGCAGCACTATCTTAACTCTGCAACATTCTGCTCAATAAACACGATTTCGTGTAGAAAACCTGTCAACAAGTCTGTTTCTTGGTTTGCATATGTATGTAGAACATTCATATGCGCTTCATATCTGCTTCATATAAGCCATATGATTGGTGTTCACATGATATGTGACATTTTGTCCCAACACTTGAGATTTTTCAGGATGCTCATCTGTGTTCATATGCATTGTGTGCATATGAAGGGTGTTCATAACTACGATGTGTTCATATGTCATACGTATGAAAATTGAAATATGATATTCACACGATATAAACATGTTTGGGGACACAAATTCACGAAAAAATTAACAAATTAATACCAATTTAAATAAAACAGAGTTATCAAGATAGAGGATTCATAAAAAGGAAATAATGGAAGCTGTAATCAAAGATACGAATATAACTTTCAAAAAAGAAACGTGTAAAGTTCAATCAATAAGTATTTATCTTGCCTTAGTTTAAGGCCTCTTTCAATTTTGTTCAGTTAATTATGTCAACTGGGAAATCATATTATATTGCAAATTAGTCTCTTGGTAAATGAGTATGCTGATCTGTAATTGAGTCAGATGATTGTTAATCGTTTAGTTCTTTTGAAATGACTCAGACTACAATAAACGATTATTGACAAACACTTAAAACTTTTAGAGAAAGACGCCATTGCCACAAGGATGATGAATTGCTAAACTCTACAACAACTTAAAAGGAAGTTAACATCTTCAAATGCTAGTTCGTTTTTTTTGTTTCTTTGACACTTCATTTGTATTTAATGTCACAAAAGTACAAAGTTATTTCAGTGCGACTTTATGTTTTGAGTTGAAAGGTTCATAATTTTTAATGTTTTATACAATAAACTTTAGTGGATAAAATTTAACCATCATAACTTATAGTTCAGTGTATCTAATGTCAAGTGGTAAGTGTTTTAGCGGAAATTTCGGTAGGTTTTTCGCAATATGGCATTGAAATAACCACCAGCGAAAGTGGATTTTGTACAAACTACGACCAAACAAAATAAGGCAATCAACCATGGAGAGGGATCTGAACATTCCGGAATTACCACTCTTGGATCTTGCATCAACCGTCCAATTTATGACTTATACATGGGGCCATTCACATTAAAATCAAACAAAAAGAGTCTACGAAAAAAAAAAAATTGGCTGAAGTACTGAGGAAATCTATTGCATTTAGGAAAACTAATAAAATGGATGAGGACAAGGTCTTCGAATATGTATATCAAGTCAACAAAGAGATTTTTTTGGTGCCTCCTATATGGATTTTTTTTCAATTGGTTTACAACTGGATTTGGTTGGATATATTCTGGATGAAGACACTCCGACTTCAAACACAAGGTGAGTGCAAATTTTAATATTAAACAAGTTGTTTGGAGATAATGTGAACTTAACATATTTAATTTCTGAGCAGTCATTGCTCATCGCATCATTAAGAAGATTGTTATTGTATAAAAATACAAAAATGATGTAATATTGCATTCGGAGACGCATTTAACGGTGAGACTTGAGTCACTGGAAAGTATGCGATCCGGCTTTAGAGGCAATCATTAATCAAAATATTATTATATAGATGCACAAAAGCGTGGCAGAATTAAGATGCGTACTGAATATGCAACTTACAGAAACAATGGCAGCATCAACAACTTTCAACAAAATCGGTTTGAAATAGACGATTCAGGTTGCACCGGAGGAATTGAAGCTTTTAATTATTAAGTTCCCAATATTCATCGTTTACAGACTGGTCACAGTTTAAAGAAGTGTTTCTTTTGCATGTGTCCATAATTGCACAAGGTTGACTTATTAATATCGATTCCATTATTTGAAGGATTCATTATCAGAGGATGCATCGCGAGACATGCAGCATTTGACATTAATAGAATTAAATTACAAAATGGCGTGGAAAGCAAGTATTGTTTCTACATTATATGGATGTTTTTGATCAACAAACATCAGTTTTGCACGATGATGCAGGGTCTTTAAAAAGGGTTTTCACGAACTAGTCGGTCATGTGTGAACTTTTTAGATGATTTTAATGAGCAAAATCAGGTCTAAGCTACATGGAGATCTATGTTTAAAATGGGAAAGATCGCTTACCTCGAAGCAAAATTACCAACGTTCGAAGATCTCTGCAAATTTCTCGATGTTCAGTATGATGATTATGTCATAATCTGGTAGTGATCAGGGGACATCGACGTGGCAGCGTGCGAGTGCACAGAAATATGTATCTAGGAAAAACAATTAATGAATGGAAAGCCTGGGAAGGCAATAAGAAGGTAACGTTTAAATCTGATGATGATGGTACAAAGCAATCAACTCCACCATTCACACATGAACGGGAGATTTTGTTAATGATATCGGATTCTGTTGCCATACTGAAAAAAGAAAGTCAGAAAGGCAAAGAAGCGAAGTTATGTGTGAACAAACAATTCCACAGAAAACCGCTTGGCTTAGCCAAAAAGAAGAACTCTAGAGAAAGTACAAGGCTTTGAATGAGTTCAACGATGACCCAGATTTTGCAAGAAAAAATAATCTTTTCTGACGAAGCGCATTTTTATCTCGGCGGCTACGTAAACAAAATTGCAGGATTTGGGGAATGGAAAATCGACACGTCGTCGTACAGAAGCCAAAGCATACAGCTCGTGTCACTGTGTGGGGCGGATTTTGGATTGGTGGCGTGATTGGTACATTCTTTTTCGAAAATGCAGAAGGCCACGCCGTGACTGTCAATGGTAAACGCTATCGACAAATGATAACTGAATTTTTGTGGCAGGAATTGGAAAACATCGATCTCGATGAGCTATGGTTTCAATAAAATGACGCAACTAGACATACCGCCGCGCGTAGCATCAACCTCCTGCGCACAAGATTCAACAACCGTGTGATTAGTCTTTTTGGCGATGTCCATTGCCCTGCTCGCAGATGCGCTTTTGCGCCGCTGGACTTTTTTCATTCACTCAGTCACACTTCTATATTCTCTGAGAAATCTTATTTCTTTTAAGATGCTACACAGATGCATTTTTCTCGGCTCAACAATGACTCAATACTTATTTCAATTGAAATTGAATAAGTTTTTTATTATGGTATATCAAATATTTAATTTTTAAAGATAAAATCATATTTCATAGAACTATAAGATTCTTTTACTTATTCATATGAAGTACGTATGTGTATGGAGAGTGATGAAACTTATTATTAATGATTGATTCTTTTATATATGATTTCATTTAAAAACATGCGTGCATGTAAGTCTTTCCGTAGTTATACTGATTCTAACGATTGAACGGGGTACTTATTCCATAAAACAGTAAAAAACCATTTGTATTACCTCCATAATTATGATTTTGTCTACGTCTACAATCAATGGAGTTCATAGTAGACAATTGATAGTCAATCGAGAGAAAAATTGTTCAAGGTAGCGAGTAGTTCAAGTTACTGAGCAGGGCCGTCTTAAACGTAGACAGAGCGCTATTTTGTTAGAATAGATAAGGTTCTAGATTTATTTCTTTAGAGCCACATTAATTGAATAGATATTCACAGATTAGTTCTTAAAAATCTATGTTGATTGAAGAGGTACCTTTCTAATTTTCAGATATGCAAAATCATTAATCACTTCTTCAAAATCTATGACAATCTATGGACATCAGCGACAAATAATCTATCTTGAAGCATTATACTTCTTAGTTCATTTTGTATTCTTTTCAATTTGGAGAAGGAGCGTTCCCCACTTCAGTTAGTTACCATTATACTTAAAAAAAATTCTTAATGCGATTTCTATATTTGGAAATGTGTCTTCAGTTTTGTTTTCTTTCAAAAGATTATATATTTCGAATATACTACTAGTTCCTTCATTTTCACTTTGAACAATTTTCAAGTATTCTGTTACATGCAGATATTCCATTTCCAACTCTTCTTTGTTAGCGTCTTCATAATAGATTTCAGCATATTCTATGAAACTTTGTCTCAAATCTTCGGAACGCAGTGCTTTCAAGCGAAAAAATAAACCAAAACGTTGATTAATGTCCTTATACGAACTTAATCGCTGTTTTATTTGAACGCTCAATTATGGGTTTCTACTTTAAATTTCTCTTGTTGGACTGGCGGCGCAGAGCCATCAAAAAACTCTGGTGTGAGCTTCTACATCTTGTTCTTTGAGATAGGTCCTTGTAGCTGGACTTTTTTCTTTGGTGGACAAAACGAAGTAATTAAATTTATCCAAGAAGTTAACACTAAAATCATCAAGTGAAGCAAACAAATTAGTTGCAACGTCCAGTGTTATTGTCTCAGTCTGAAGATAATTACTTGTTTTGGCTAATCTTTTCAATATAGAGCTCCAAATTTCTGTCAATATAATAAACTCTAGCTTACGCATCAGCTCGGGCTGACCATTTGTGTTTGTGAGAGACTTTTAACAACTTCTTTTTAACCTAACTTTTCTGTCAATACATTTCATCGGTGTGTAGAGCCCGAAAAAAGTTGTACATCTCTGATACATACCCAGTAGCATGAACACCTACCAAGTTTAGTGAATGTCCCGCTCATGGTACAAAGGTGGCAAATTCACATTTTTCCTTAATTCTTGCTTGTAGACCAGTCAACTTCCCCGACATATTTGAAGCATTCTCGTAGCTTTGTTCCCTGCAATATTTTGTGAGAAAATTATGATTTTCTAAAAAATTCAAGACGGTTTCCGTTAAATACTCTAAGTATTTATGCTCTTTAATAGGTATAAATTTCAGAAACCTTTCAACAGGAACACGGTCTTTTACGTATCGCTTTATAAAAGTTAGCTGGTCAACATGAGACATATCGGGCGTACTGTCAACGCTGATGGAAAAATAATTTTTTGTAGGACCTGTTTTCCCATTACGTCAATAAGCTCATTACAGATATTCGCTGATAAATAAGAAATGTTACCTTTTCCATGGTTCCAAATAATTTCCATTGTTGGGAGATCCTAGGACTTTATTGTCATCGCGAAATGGAAGCCCTCTCGATGCCAAAAATTTTACAACAGTCTATATCTACTCTACCAACCACTTTACTTCGTGCCAGAAAAGTCACCATAGATTGGTTTTGTGTCCGGTAGTATTTCCAAAAATGTTATATCATACAAAAATTCAAGATGATAATTACGAACACAACAAAATATTAATCAGCCAAATTGGGCGAGCTGCACTCAAGTGATGAACCTTGAAACATATAGATATGTATAATGTAAGTTCTCAGATTTATCTAATCCCGCAATGCCACCAAAAATTTACACCTTTGACCTTTATAAATACATAATACTTATACGCATATTTTTACCACCCATCTATATTTTTGTTGCTCCAATACTTCGTTTTGTATTACGAGTAGAAATTAAATTAATTTAAGAATTACATGCCACAAGAACAAAAACAATAATAAAATATTTAAATATTTGCATACATGTAACCATCTTTTTGTATTATGTATGCATACATATTTATATACATACATACATACATATGCATAAACAAACAAAAGTTATGTACGAGGGCAAGTCAATAAATTGATTGGAAAATTATATTTTTTATATTTAATTGGTTTATTTTATAAGTTGATTTATTTATATAAAAATCTGAAAAAATCATTCAAACATTTGATTCAATATTATAATGTTAACCATATGTATTTTCAAAATGGTCTTCCATGTCATCTACAATAATTTCTTTGGACTTAATAATTAAATTGAATGTAGAGGGCAATAATCGGATAGTTAAAGAATAATTGATTGAGATTTGGTTCAGTTGTAGCCTTTTAAATGTGGTGCATCACAGATTTTCTATTGTAGTTACATATGTACGTTAATTCTCTTAATCAATACTTTCTTTTGGCCTTAAATTTTACCTATTATATACAATAATATGATATTTGATTATATTTGTGTGCGGAATACACAAATAAGTGAGTTTGTATAATGAAATTTTGGATAGTAAATTATTGGCAATGACAACTTTTTGACTTACATTCGCATACAGTAAAAAAGCAAATACAAATTATTAAAAAAGACTAACTTTGGCTATGCCGAAGTTGTAATACTCTTATAGTGTCCAAATTTTAAGTCGATAGTATAAAAAACAAAAAAGTTTTTCTAATACGAACTTTCATTTGGATCCCCGGTTTGTATGGGGGGTACCCCTCCTAGTAGTCCGAGGGTCTTGAAATTTTCGCGGTTTGTGGATATGGTGTCCAAATTTCAGTTCAATAAGTCAATAATACAAAACACATAAAAATCTAATAAGAACATTTATTTAAAAGGGGGTTTGTATGGGAGGAGGTACCCCCCTAGTGGTCCGATTCGGCTGATTCCGACCAATTTGCAGCGTATGGTAAAAAGAAACCTATGTACAAAATTTCAGCTCTCTAGTTCAAAAACTGAGGGATTAGTTTTGCGAACAGACGGACATGGCTAAATTAACTCGTCTTATCGAGCTGATCACAAATATATACACTTTATGTGGTCTGCGATGTCTTCTTCTGTGTGTTACAAACTTCATGACAAACTTATAATACTATTCACTCCCGTGAAGAGTATAAAAATATGGAGGCAATCGGGCGTGAGTGAGTGTGTACGTTTGCGTGAGCGTGCGTGTTTAAGTCCTTATTTACATGCTTGTAATAATTTATTTGATTATTTGAATTTTAATTCATTTGCTTGCATTTTTAATTCAATGAATGAATGAATGAATAAACGATTGAATGAATTATTTCAACTAAATTAATGGAAGAAATAAAATGAAAAATATATTTATGTAATACAATAAATAAAGAATTATGAGAATAAATTTAAACAGAAATCAAATCAGACAAATCGAGCAAATTGATACATTTGTTCAATTTGAATTTTACTCTTTTCAATTGCAACTAATTTCAATCAATTCATCCATTGGGCTAATGAAATTTTACAAAAATGAATTCATAAACCATAAATTCAAATCGAATCAACAATTTACATACTATATATTTAACACTATACTACGAGTACTACACTGCATAGAAACTACCTAACACATTATCTCTTTATAGAAAATCGTGTCATAAATACACCCAATTCACTAGGATATTGTATCTCTATGGCACCGTCCTCTAATGGTCTCAGTGAATTGGTCATTGTATCGGCTATCAACCTTATCTAACCTTGCCTCAAAGTCAAATTCAAATATTTAAAGAATTTTTTCAACAAAATAATAATAAGCTCATAGAATTGGAATACATAGTATGTGAAACCGATTTAATATACAATTTGTATCATTGATATTGTGCCAGTAAATAAACTTTTCAGGAATCATAAATATTAGTCAAATCAAAATGGTGTTGTCCAATATCATACATTGGTTCATTGATTTGATCATTATGAAGTTTTGTTACATCCGTTTTTTTGTTTTGTTTTTTTTTATTACACATTAAATGGAATTAAAGAAATGCAAAAGGTATCTCAAATATATGTATATATAGACAGATAAATTATATTATTATATCTACACATATAATAAAATCGTAGACTGAAAGTGTTTGTGCGTGCATGACATAAAAACCACTCAGTGGATTCAAAATCGAAATACTGAAGGATATCAAACTTTATAGTGAGTAACATTTAGTGTTTATTTCATTAAAATCGACCTACAGAATCGGTCGAAGTTGGTGGATAAAATTTTGCATATAAAGCTTAATTATATATTTTTGAATTGTGAGTTACAACAAAATAAAATAAATACCATTCTTACCATTTACTTATCATTCCCATGCAAAGTCAATTTTAATGAAATTTTGCCCAAAACGCACAAAAGTGTGAAGGGTATAGAAAGCAAATAAAATAAACGTCTATTACTGTGTGTGTGAGAAATGAAAGATTGGACTCATGGACTGAAGGACTGAAGGACTGATGGACAGTTGAAAAAAGTACACATACTCGTATGTATGTATGTGTATACACTATGTATTATTGTATATAAACTTATGGTTCTTTTTAAGCATTTATGAAAAATCAAACCAAAATATGATTTTTAAATGATTTATTTGCCAAGTGCCGAATGTCATAATGTATGTATGTACATAGTAGGTACGAGTATGTATGTATGAAGGTAAATACAAGCTGCATATTCTATGGTTTAGATATTAGAAATTGGGAATCCAAGGGAATGGTGGTGGGTTAGTTAATGCAATTTAAGCCGGAAGGCAAGTTGTAATATGCCATGCTGACATTTATTGCTCATATTCTTGTTACAACTGACGCTGATGCTGTTTATTATTGTTGTTTCTGAGGACTTTTGGGAATTTTTATAAAAAATATTTAAAAGCCAACAAAGGTAGACGATACCAAACTACCTCTCACCCTCCCTAACGGTTATCCATAAATGGAGTTTATTTTATTTTACATTTGGTTCTTTTTCTCTCGAATTTATGCAAATTTTATTTTATTTGCCTTAAATATTTTGGTAATATTAATATTATTGTTATTGTTGTTGTTGTTGTTGACATTGAATTCCGTTTAGCCACAAAAATGAAATAACATAAGTGAAAACAATAACAACAAAAACAATTGTTGGCAATGCTACAGTAAAATATGCTTTTAAAGGAAAAACAAACAAACAAAAAAAAAAAAAAAAAAGAACAACATAAGATTAACTGAACTACTTATAAATTCAATTACAAATATGAACAGAAGTAATTCTACTTTCATACTTTATGTTTTTATAAATAAAAAGATTCTTCTTGTAAATTAATAATTGATTTGAAGAATTTGTGGCACATCAGAGACGAATTAGGCAGTATAAGTCTCGAAATCCCTCACATTGTTTTGGTTAAGGAATAAGGCAAAGGTTATGTTGGAAAACCTTCTTTTTCGTATTCTTTGTTTTGTATTTATAATCATTTATCATCAAGACTTAAAGACAAGTGTAAATGATGCGATGCCTCATAGGCGTTCCATTACATAATAATTACTGATTGGATTAAAATGTTTAATTTATGTGATGGCTACATATGGAAGAAGATCATATTCCACATTCAAAATCATAGACTCGGGCACTAAGACTGACAAATGAGTAGGTTAACGAACAGATATTCATTACCTTGCAATACTGATATCAGAAATACATACGTATGTATTAATTTTTTTGTGGCCTTCGAAATTTAACAAACAGCAGATTGAATAAATATTCAATATTAATCATAAAATCAAAAATAATAATCAAATTCTCTTTATTAATAGTAGAAGTACAAACTAATTAATTAACTAAACTATGGAAAAAATTAATTAAATGTGTTAAGGGTTTTTTTTTAAAGGTTTACAACTTTGAGTTGGCAACACTGTTTTATTTGACAACCGTTTTAACAGCTGATAGTTGCGTTTGTTTAGTTTGGTTTGGCATTTTATCCAATACCTTCCGGTTAGTTGAAAAGGGATCGCTACATGAGAGAGCAACGAGTTTGCATTATTAAAAACTTAATAATGAAGTTTAATAATCGAGTTATTTCTCGAAGAACAGACGTGAATTGATCGTTTGATTTAACCCCATTGGATTATTTTCTTTGGTGTTATGTAAAGTAATTTACATACGCCGATAAACCAGAGACAATTGAACACCTGTAAATCAACATTCGAAAAGTTATTGGCGAAATACGGCCGCAAATGATTCGAAAAGTTTGTGAAAATTGGACTTCCAGATTGCGCCTTGTACGTACCAGCCGAGGCGGTCATATGGCCGCCAGTTTATCGGCATGACTACTAATCAGGCAGTGAGTGCATGATTATGACAATTATTGCAGTGGAAGATATTTAGAATTAGTACCACTAACGATTCCAAGCACTCTAACTAATCATAAGAGTCTATTAGTTTTGCATAAAGGGAAAGCAGCCCAAATAAACTGCTGTCCTAGTGCGCAAAAAAAAAGAGAAAAAACTGTCGAGAATGATCAAAAAAGTCGGAAAAGAGCAACAACTTGGTCATGTAGTTCACTTTGATTAGATGTTTAACATTTGGTCATGTGGTTAATACATTTCACTGTTTTGATTTTGGATAATTATGGAAATGATGGATAGTTTGTTAAAATCCGCACCAAACTTTACTTGAATGAGCGGTTAATTAATTTTACAAAAAAGTGGTTGTGGTGGTGTCAACTATAATGCGTACGTCGGTAGATGTGATAGGTTGATGATGCGGCAAAACAATAATACATGGTGCGTTGGTGTAGACTATGTGAAGTGTTAATGATGCAGCAAGTGCAACGTGTACGTGGGTCGTTGGCGAAATCGATGTAATGTATTGGTGGTGTGGCGAGTGCGGCGATCCTACGATGGCAAATGGCAACATGGAGTTTCCCACGGCGACTTGCAGCGCAACGAAAAGATCCAGGGGCGACTGACGACGGCAACGAAAACACAAAATGACAAACGATTAATACACGAAATTAAATCAAACTTTCACATACCAAAACACAGAATAATATCTGTCTCCAACTAAATAGATAGGCCGCTTATTCTTTTCCTTATCAAATATCGCGGGCTTTTCCACTATTTGTCATTAATCATTTTCCACAAAAACTTGACTTTTTTCCAAAAGCTCTGCCCTCTCTTTGTTTACATTCTTCTTCGTATCGATCATCAGGACAATAGGGCTACCTGTATTCATTAAAGTGGTGGTCAAGGTGTCCTGAAAATGGTCGATAATTATCGATTTCGTAACAATATTAAACATTGTTCTAATCATTATCACTTCGGAACTGAATGTAGTCGGTCACAAAACAGAATCATTTATATGACCCGGCGATTTTCGTAGCGCCTCAGAATCAAAGAATCTTGTCTTAACTTAGTAGCACAATAAGATTTATTAATAACACTCGCACAAAACATATAGATTGTATAGATTTTTTTGTTGCTTGTGTATTTCTTCACTTCTTCTCTTTGTCTTCTTTAGAGTACCATCACCCTTCTACTTTGTGTATGTCTTAAGCTAGGTCATGCAACTAAGATAATTTTAAAAATAATGAATTGCTTTAAGTTTCAAAGCTTCAATTCAAACATAACCTATTTGTAATTTTTTACAAATTCCGCTGATGTTAATTGTTATCTTGCTATTCGGTTCGGAATCGAAAAAATAAAAAAAGACTAACTTTGGCTATGCTGAAGTTGTATTATAATACTCTTCACGCCCTTCTAGTAGTCCGAGAGTCTTAAATTTAGAAGGTTGGTGGATATAGATCAGGCACTTTTAATGCCCAAATTTCAAGTCGATATTAGAAAGAACAAAAAGTTGTTCTAATAAGAACTTTCATTTGGGTCCCGGTTTGTATAGGAGGAGGTATATATATTTAGATGGATAGATAGATAGATATAGATTTAAATTTAATAGAAATTGTTATATTTAATAGATGCTTTTTATTTAAAATTTGGATATATCAAACTATTATGAATATATTTTGTTATTTATTTATATTAACATATTATTAGATTTCCATTATATTGTGTGTGTACTGTTGGTCTCTATAGCTCTATACTACTATTTGCTGTCATGTTTATAATATTTATTTGTTTGAGAGTTTGTGAATTTCACACATGAGCTTAAATAATTCAAATATCAATTTGTTGTTGCAATAAATATTTGATTTCGAACCAAAATGTATTAAAATCCATTGGGATTTTACTAAATCAGTAAAAGGAGAAAAAAGATATGTTATTAAAAAACAACAATAACAATAACAACAACAACAACAACAACAGAATTTATTTAAATAATATATGCATAACCATCAGTACTTTACTTTATAGTACAACACATACGTGTATACAAGTATGTTAGAAGATGAAATCAGAAGTTAAATTATCATAGAAGCATTACAAGTTTTCACAGTTTTATTATGAAATACCATTGAATAAAATTGTAAATATATTAATATTTTCAAAATGAAATTGAAACGAAGTAGTATATTAAATTTGATTCATTAACTTTATAAAATCCTTAGGCAAGTTTAGGAGAGTACGCTCTTAGCTTCAGAGTTCCCTACCACCGGCAGCGCTTTCAGGGTCGTCACACTTTCTAAGCCCCCTTACTCTAATAAGGAGGCAATCCAGAATGGAGAATCTTTATAAAAAGTTCAAAGTTCTAATTTTTGTTTTTATCAGGCTAATCATATTTGATTTAAAGAATTTTATTTGCTTTGAAGAAGCTTAATAAATTTAAGTTTGTTTCTTATTAACTTATTATTGCGAGCTTCCATTATTTTTTTTCCACTAAATTCCCATTCAGCTCCTTCATTCATTTATCCACTTAAATCAAACAATGAGCTGAGAAATGAGAATTAAATGCTGGGTTTTTTTTTTTATTTTTTGTTGTGGTTGTCATGCAGGATACTTGCACCCAAAAACCAGTAGACAATAAATGCAAAGGGAAGCGATATAAATACACCGCAGAGACAAATGGAAAATTAATTGTCAGAATGCGAATGTTGTTAGTTCCGCCCTCCATCTACTGGGACTCACAGTAACAGTGCTCACTGTTGTGGTTCCCCATCCATTCATTCGCACATTCATTCATTGGTTGTTTAGTAACTAGAGTTGTTGCTTCCGTAACGCCAATTGTTGCTATTGCTGCTGCAATCGATTTTTTATTTATTTATCTTGCATTGTTTTACAAAACAAAGACAATGATGATGATGATGACGATGATGAAGGATATCAGTAAAGGCAATATCGGCGTCTGTTTGCTTCCAATTGACGTTTATCATTGGCATAACTTGTGCTTTTCTTCATTTCCATTATCATCACCGCTTTCTTTTGCTTCTTATTGTCCTTATCCCATGCCTTTTCCATAGCCTGACACGTGAGGTAGACGAGGGTAAGGCTATTGTTGGTCTGCTGCAGACTATTTTGCATATCATTGATAAAAGTCTTTCCTTCCTTCCTTGTTTCCTTCCTGGGTGAGCCTTTATTCCGTAAGCACTTCTCTTACAAAGGACAATAAACAAACGAGAGAAAAAAGAAAATACCTATGTATGTTCATCATCCCTAGCCAATCTTGGTGTGGCTTGGCTTGACTTGGGCACACCCAATTGGAATCATTTTGAATTTATCGTCAGCTCGACCGGCACTTGCGTCATGTTTGCACAGCGATGTAATATTTTAGGCGTTCTCCGTATGAATTTATTTGCGCAACTTTGCAAATTATTGTCACCCGGTGTGACAAAGAGTAGGAAGGACCGGGGGGCGAGTTGAAGTAGGAGAGTATCACTTGTTATCACCGCTTGACAACATCGATTAACGGGTTTTATATTGTTTGGATTTTGGAAATGAAGATGAAGTTGCAAGAGATGCGAGAGGGATCAGACGATGAATGAAATGTAAAGAATAACAAATAAAGTACAGAGGATATACGATGGTAGCGGTATCGGTATCGGTGGCGGTGGCGGTGGCGTTGGCAGTGGCTATGGTAATGGTTAATGACGCCAAAACAATATGTCCTTGTCGCCATTTGGATTTGTAACGTGAATTTATCGTAAACAGTATGTTGTCATTTGATAAAAAATTAGAAACCAATTTGATGAAGAAATCATACTGAACATGAAGGAGAAATAAATCGATTTATGTAAGTATAAAACTCGTACATAGAAAGAGAGATTATCAAGAGAATTACTAGTGATGAGCTGCAAAAATGATAAAAAAAAAAAAAAAAAAAGAATAAACATAGATTAAAACGACTACTTAAAACAAGTGAAACACTGGTGTATTAAAGAAAAGATGAATAATTCAAGAGAAATACTCTCATCATCTAGCTTTAGATTTGCCGACATAAAGGGAAATGAGTTTATATACTAATAAAATAACACTGATGAAATCAACTAATATAAGCCAAAAAGATTTATGGCAACTATTTAAACACACATCCTGAAAAAAATAACTGGAGGAATTTAAAAATAAGTTCTAAAGAGACGAATATTATAAGATAACCTTGTCTCGATACAATCAAATATCTAGGTATCTACCTAAATAAATGTCTATATTTTAATGATCAAGTCCATATGCAAATATAGGTTTACCATGCTTACAGAAAGATGTGCTCATAAAATCTAATAAACAACAGGGTTATAGCCATCAATAGCTGATTTAATCAATCATGACATACATATGTATGGTTGTCATATATAGTGTAACCTGTACCCCTCATATAAGGAATGTAATAGAAAAGATTATATGTAATTTTAAGAACTTGTACATCGTTATACAGGTCTTAAAGTAAAACTAAGTACAAGAAATTTCATATAGCTGCCAATGTTACACGAATAGACGTCTTCATCAATCAACTTGATTAGAAAGCATATCTGTCGTTGTCTCGATAATACAACAAACAGCTTAATAAATGCAGCATTCTACAAGAGTGATGAATACTTTAAAACTGCTAACTTAATGACTTTACATCACCAGAGATATTCTAATTATAAAAAAGTTATTGTCTTTGGCTATTAACCTAACTTACTCCCAAACAAACCCAAATTTATGTTCCAATTAGAAAAACTTTTATGTGTTTTATACTATCGACTTACAATTTAATAGTATTTAATAGTATAGTGATCCATATCCACCAACCCTATAAATTCCAAGACCCTCGGATTAATAGGACGTTTACCTCCCATACAAAACATGAACTTAGATCAATAATCAGATGATGTATATACGTTTAATGACCTTGGTGTCCTGTTTGATCCTAAGCTGTGTTATAACCAGCATATCTAATCCATCGTAAACAAAGCTAAGGATGTTTTTGGTTTCATTAAACGTTGGTCTATTGAATTTAATGACCCTTATACTGCAAAGATTCTTTTTATATCTCTTGTGCATCCACTCCTCGGGTATTGATCTTTCATTTTGTCACCGCAATATATAAAGCATCAAGATCGAATTGAGTCTATGCGGAAACAATTCCATCTGTTTGCCCTTCGTGGCCTAAACTGGAATCCTAATTCGCGTTTGCCATCTTACTCTGATAGGGATTAACTTTCTACATAAGCTCATAGTCGAGGAAATTGATTCTCTTGAGCTATAAAATGAGTTAAACTTTTGTGTCCCTAGTCGTCTTACCAGAAATTTCGTCCCTTTAATCTTGAATAGATGCATTACTAACTATACCCTACACGATCCTTTTCGAGTTTTATGCACATCATATAATAAGTTCTATCACGTTCTTTCGCCTGAGATATCACCCTCGTCGATTAATACCATCGTCCTTCTCTGCCTACGTGATTCATGATCACATTGGAGGCTTGATGAACTGGACGTCACTGATTCGGGTCATCTACGAGTATACCTTCTGCGTTATTGTAGTTTATATGTCTGTGACCACAAGTGGCTGCATTTCAAGTATAATTGTTATATTTCTGTTGGTTTAAGCTGACAGTTTTTGTGATCAATGTATAAATAAATATATATTAAAGGTGCGTGAAGAGTATTACAACTTCGGCATAGTCAAAGTTAATCTTTTATATTATATTTTATCAAATTGATGGCATCATTTTCGTAAGTTAATTCTTCGCGTTTGTTTGCATCTGAGATGATTTTTCTTAACTTATTTATATTGTTTCCGATGCACAATTCTTTAACTAAAGTAATAAATTTCATATGTGTATGAAGTAGAGAGTATAAAAATTATAATTTTATTCATTATTTTCCATTTAAAATAAATAAATAAATAAATAAAATAAATTACATTAAATAGTCAATACATTGATTACTTAAAAGGCAACTATTTTTATTTGATGTAAAGAATAACCGCGTTAATGTCAACTTATTGTTTCAAAATTATACATATCAACATGTTATCACGAAAACTAAAGAATCAAATTAGTTTTTCATCACATGAATGAAAGGAAGAACAAATTATGTTTTATTGATTTATCTCTCTTCCTCCCTAATACATATTCTTATCCTATGGAGTCTTCGATACACCTTTCTGTGCATGTGTGACATGTTTTCGACTGAAAGTATCCACAAATATTTAATACTTTCTTGCCGCGTTTATTTTCTGTTTCTGTTTCTTTTACTAGTATGTATTATCATCCTATATTTTACTTTTTCAAAAACTTCAACAAATTTAAAACTTAAAATAAAAAACGAGAAGAAAATTCTTCAAAGCAAAAAGAAAAAAAAAAAAAAAATAGGAAAAATTCAAAAATTATTATTATAAGATAATTTGACTTTGTTCATTGTATTTACTTAAATGAAATGTCAAAACAAAACATGAAAGTTGTAGAATGAAAGATTGTGAGTGAGTCCTTTTTCCATGCTTTCTGTTGAGTTTACTTCGTAGTTCATTTGTTAAATCAGAGATTCGGATAACAACTTATGCTGTTTGTTTCATATCCTGGTCCTGACTGGGTCAGATCTGGTTTGGTATGGTTTGGTTTGGTCGGTCTGATTTGATTTGGTTTGGTTTGGTTTGGCTTGGATCTGAGGTAGTTACAATTGGATTGGATTTATATTGGGTTGGGTGGTATGAGGTTATTATGTTTTGACGGCGGCGACTTGTGTCGTCTGTTGAATGTCATTCGCCTTCTTGTTGTCCTACGGCAAATTGAAAATGAGTTGTTTACTTTTCAATATTCACAAACAACATCAACTACAACAATTCCGAATAAATTGAAGAAAAATGAAAAATGAAATAAAATAAATAAACATTTCAATTCATTTTACGAAAGTTAACAATGCAAGTCGAGCGTAAACTTGAAACGAGCTGAGAGCTGTGCTGAGCTGATATGTATTTTAGTGATAGCAGAAAGGTAGAAAAATGTAGTTTGAAAAGGGGTAGGAGGCAGGAGGAAATGAGTAGCAGGGTGATAAAGGGTAAATAAAGATCAAGGGGACAAATAGAACACTTAAATTAAAAAAAAAAAAAAAAAATCCATCAACTCGAATTCGTGTCTCAATTCAGCTTCTGCTGTCATAACAACGACATGGACATGGACATGGACATGAACATTTTGCAACCACAAACCACTTGCTCAAAGTTCGATAGGCAATTGGACTAAGAGATGCATTTGCAATTTAGAGCTCCAGATGCCGAACTCCAAATGGTTAATTTTTGTTGTTGATTTTTTTCCACTATATAGACTACACATTTTTGACTCTTATCCATGTCCCTTTGCTGTTTTCTGTTGTTATGGCTATTCAAACCTTAGACGATTGTTCGCAGAATCATGAGTTACATGTCGAAATCCCAGTAGCTCGACAGTAACAACTCGAAGCATGAAGTGTCATTGGACGTTTATGTTAGTCACCTTTGCCTAACCACAATACAGATGCCCCCAACACCCAACTCCCCGTTAGAATAGCGAGCAATCAAGCGTGAAATAACAGAATTTTTAATTGATTCCTACGCAGTTGTTTTAGATTTTCATCTCATCGTCTCCACATTTCCTTTTCCACTTCCATTTCCATTTTTTTCTCTATGGCTTGTGGGTGGGGATTTGGGTGTGTTGGCCTTAAATATGACCCATGGTAAGGTTGACTAGAGCTTAACATTTCCGTTGTCAGATGAGTTGCCTTGAGTTTGAAATTTTCAACTTAATTGGCAGTTTTGCATACTGCAATGTCACAGGACGAAATAAATAGGAAAGCAAAATATAATCTTGCAAAAAAATTAGGTAGAAGGAAAGAATCTAGAAAATATGTAGTACTTCATAAAAAAGAAATCGGTTGTTGACTAATTGCAAGGACAAATACTTAAAGGACTATAGGCAGAGTACGAATAAAACTTCATTGGTATTTAGGTAACCTCAACCTACTTGGTCTTAATGCCTTGCATCAATTGGCAGGATATAGACTTAAGGATCTGTTTTAATAAATAGTGAAATATTGATCAAATTGGAGATTGATGAAACGAGAAGAAAATTTAATTTCAAGCATGTTCTGTACTGTTTTCGCAATGAAATAGGCGTAGCGAATGTAAATAATATAGAAAATGAAAGAAATGAAGAGTCCTCGAAACCAACAACAACAACTGCAAAAGTAATAACCTAAACAGGACATGAGCATGCTATGTATATAAGGACCTTTTTGTGTGTGTATGCATATATACATATATATGTATTGTATATGTGCTCACATATATAAATCTGTATAACATGAAATAGCGGAAACGGAAGTGCTTAACGCTCTGTTAGGAAGAAGCTTTAGAGCGGATGGGTGCGAAGCAATGGATTCTGGTAACAACGAACTTGTTTTGTAGTGAGTTGATTGTAAACGATTGTAAAGAGAAGAAGACCGAAGACCAAGAAGAAGGACAACTGTGTGCACTTGAAATAAAATTGTAGCATATATTTATCCACCAAAATGGCAAAATTCACGGGCGCGAACGTCACACTCATATGAAGCATTCGCACCTTTATAATTTGCCTACAGCCATAGTACTGAACAAGAACTACAAATACAACAGAGCCCCTATCAACAGAAGGGAAACCCGCAGACGTTACATAAATTGGATGAACCAACAAACGAGTGAATAGATGGTCAGACGGAAAAACTGAGCTTGGCTCTTTCAGTTTCAAATCTTTTACTACTCACCGACCGAGCGAACCTTCCTTCACTGACATTCTTCGCTTTCGCATTCCAAAGCTATTTAAAATATTCGAAATATTTTGCAACATTTTCCACCATCAACAACATCCGTTGGCATGTGTGTGACACATGGTCCCATGTCCCAAGTCAACCAAAGCACCAAAACCCATGCCCTTCAACAATCATTACTAGCGCAACTCACTCCCACCAACACTGACACCATCACTACCGTCGCTGCCGACAGGTGACTCTTGAATAAATTTCGTTTTTTATAGTAACAATAACAAAAAGAAGGCAAAATGGGCTAAGGTTTTTCCTGGATGGGCTTGGGATATAACGGATATGTTATATGCAATGCAAAGGAATGAGCAGATGGAAGGAGTAGATGGAAAATGATGATGGGAAACGCATGTGAATGCTTATTTTCTGGTCCGTCAGTTGTTGATGTCGACATCACCGCATGTAAAATGTTACCGGAAGTGAAGCTGATGTTCATCATCTATAGGTAAGTGTGTCTGTTTATTTGTGAGTGTATGTGCATGTGTGTGTGGCGGGGGCATTTGTGTATGCGTGGGGATGCGTCATGATGTCTGGATGCGGGGGCCTTTAAAATAAAACACGTCATGGTTGCTGTGATTTCGCGGTGCTCTCAACCTTCACTAACAGCGACGAAACGCCGCATCCCCTTGGATTGATAGGAAATCACTGAATCGGTGAGTGGTGGATGGGCAAGTAAATTGGTTGGGGTGGGGGAGGAGGGTTGTGGGTCTATATATGGATGACGTGATGGTTAATGGTAGTGCAAGTTGATGTGGGGTTCTGTTAAAGTGAATGTACGCTATTGTACTTCACTTGAAGCCTTTTTTATTATTTATTTTACTTTTTATTTTGTTGATTGCTTTAAAAAAAAAAATATAACAAAAAAAGAACAAGAAGAACAGTTGCTAGCGGCTTGCGGGTGGCAAAAGCAAAAAGGAGAAAATAAATTTACAGAAAACTGAAAAAAAAGGAAAAATATAGAAGGAACCCCAGCAAAGAAGTCTCCTGAGGCTACTGAAGAAGCGAAAAAGCAAAAATCAAAAGCTTTTTCCGCGCTGTTTCAGTTACCATCACCTCTCTTTCCTCCGTCCATCCCCTCATTTTTCCTACATCTCATCTACACATCTTTCTCCTTTTTGCTTTATCCTTGCTTCTTAGTCATTGTGTTAAGCAACAACGATTTTGGCTTTACTTTTGATACTGCCAACTCCCAATAGTGTCTTCTTCGTCCCATCATTCGCGCCCATCCGCGTGTGTGTGTGTGTATGTGGGCTTGTGTTGTTCTTGTAATGGTTTCTGCAACTCACTCCATTTCACTTCTCTCTGCCTCCACACCACTCCACTCCACTCCACTATCTACTTCTCTTCTCTTGCTGTTCGTCCTTTTCTTGTTTTTTTCGTTTTGTTCCTTGTTTTTTTTTTTTTTTTTGTAAATTGTTGGCGGTTTTGCTGTTGTTGGTGGTGAACACATGAAACAATTATAAAGTTGCCAAGAAATGTAAACCCAAAACAATTTAATTGAATTTAAGCACAGGGTTGTCATGTCCTAATGGATTTAAGCAACAACAACAGCAGCAGCAGCAGCAGCAGTAACAACAACAATAAAACAAGAAATATAATGGCAGAATCAAATAAAACGAATTCAAAAAAATAATGTTAAAAAAAAGTTGAAGAAAAGAATTGCAAATAAATAAAACATGATACAAACATGTTCATTATTATGTTATGCCGCATCTTCAAAGCATTTTGATTCGACTTTAATGACTTTTAAAGTACACTACACATAATCTCAAAATTTAAACGATTAATTGAGAAATACATTTTAATATAATACAAATTTTCTCAATGGGCACATAAACACATTTGCTCTCTGTCATCTAGTATGCGATCAAGAGGATTGAGGACATTTCGATCAGTCTCTCTTTCACCTTCAGAGTATCAGAAAAGTCATCGTTTCTTAATTGAAACCCTCATAATCGTTATAATATATGTAGTATTTAGTTTCAAAAGCTAATATAAAAAAGATATTCTTCTCCCTAAAAACATGTCACCTCACCTCAAATTGAATCTAATTGCAATTATAATTTCATAGAGTCGAAGGTCGAGCAGCAAGTCCTCTAATGTTAATACATAATTAGTTATCGGATCATTTCTTTCTTTTATATATTGTAACTAGCTGGCCCGGTTAAAATCGACTTTGAACGGAAATGATAGAAAGAATGATATATATATTATATTTTTTGTGACTCACAATTAAAAAATAGATGTTTGACAAAGACTTCTTGATTGATTTGAAAATATGTCACTAAACTTCATATGCAAATATGTATTCACTAATTTCGACCGATTCCGTAAGTCGATTTTGATGAAAGAAACGATATATGTTACAGGAAGTTTGCTACAATTGTAATTGTACAACTGTAAAACCCGCATTCAAATTGGTTAAGCCGTTTCTAAGATTTTTTTTTTTTTGTTTAAGGGTTATCTGTCAAAGCTCTATAAATGTTTATTTTTCTACAGATATAATTTTATTGGTAAAGTTAAAATGATCAACATTGTAATATTCAGTTTTATCTCTGGATTTGTTCCTTTAGAACTTTTAAAGTAAAGAGCAGACATTTTATATATTAAATGAACTTTATTTATCGATAGGTTCGCAGAGTGTCTGTTAACTTATGATGGGATTATACAATAAATTATTATTCATGGAAAGTACTTTATAGAACAAAATCCATATATCTATAAAAGATCTTTTAACATTTAATTTCCATTGGTATTTTTCTTGAAAAAATGACTATCAAAAAATTTCTATCATTATCTATCTATTTCTATACATAACAAAGTCCCCCACCGCTATATGTTTGTCTGTATGCGATAAACTCAAAAACTACAGAACCGATTTTCACCAATGGGCGGAGTGATTCATGAGCAAGGTTTAGGAAAAAAGAATATTCAGAAAGGAACAGTCAAAAAATCAAAATAAAGTATAGTGTCCATATAAAGCTTAGAAACACATTTTAAAATCAATCAATTCGTCTTTTATTAAACATCTCTTTATATTCAACAAATTATTATCCACTAATTTTTTTGAGAAATAGAGGCAGGACAACGTCTATAGTATGTATGTAATTAGTATATAATTACTTTTTAGAAAAAGCTTAGTTTTAAAATTATTGTCTGCTACAAACTTATAGTATAAAGCAGATAATTTGAATAATAAAATAATAATAAAATATTTAGATATTCTTCCATTAATGATTGTCTATAGAGATTATATATTTTTTATAGAAAAGTATAACTTTAAAATTTATAGTGAAGATAATCTATGGATAAATGAAATATAAGTATTGATTTGTTTGTTGAAGTTAACATATAAAATATGTCCCTTCTTTAGTAACAAGTGTCTCCACAAATAAGTATGGCCGTATGTGACTTTGTACCACAGTAGTGTACAATCGGCCTAACCAACATCCAATGTATTCTATGTAGTACTAAATGTCATGACCTTTATTTTAAAATCTAAAAAAAAAAAAAAAAAAATTACGAAAACAAAAACAAACAATTTATTTTAGTTTGTTCAAACCCCCACCTAAACGACACCCACGCAGTGTCTCAAGCATCCCTTTTTGTTATTTTGTTGTATATGTATGTTATTTTAGTGAGTAGTAAGTACAATATATTGGGATCACCATATAACATGAAAAAGAAATAATTTTGCACCCCACGCCAAAAATAAATAAATAAAATATAAAAGTTTCTTACCAAAATCAAACTTAACTCTAACTCATTCCCAACAAATTTCACCAAAAAAAAAAAAAAGAAAAAGAAAAAAAAAGTAGAAAAAAAAAAAGTTGAATTATACAGAGAACAAAACCAGGTAAAATTTGTTTGGTTTAGCTTGAGAGTAGTACAAGGAGTAAATATTTTTGCCAGAAGCCTGAATTTGACATAATGACAACAAGACACCAGCGGCAAGCGGTGGCATTTTATTGAATTTGCTAAACTTGATTTTGCTCTTCCGTCGCACATTTTGCCTCAGCAAAGTTTCGTTGCTTTTCTTTCCTCCTCCTTCAACAAATTTGTATAGTGAATTGAGACCGGATAATGTGTACCATATACATTTATACACTAAGTATTTGCATATGCCATTGTAAATTAAAGCCATTTTCTCTGATTATTGCATCTTAAATCTTGTAAATTGATGCATAATATTGTCTATATTTTATTGCAATATATGTTTCTTAAAACGTATTTAATTATTTTCAAGCAAATCTGAGGCATTTTCATTATGAGCAACCAATTTCGTGTATTTGTGGGGAAAGAAGTTATTGCGTTTTTAGGATGATTTTCAGAAGTGCTTTTCAATTGACGTCATAAATAAAAATGTTGTGGAGTTTTGCAAAGAGCGATATATTTTAAGTACTACTATGTTGCAATTGATATATTTGTCAATAACAAAATGTGTGATTGGTATTTGACCTTTAACAACGATGTCTACTAAACGCAATGATATTCTTGACAAGCTAAATATATTGGTTATGTTGACGTCATTCCACTGATGGTTTAGGGAAAGCGAATGAAAGCTCGGTGGAGTGAAGCTAGGACTAGAGTCAAGTGTAACCCGCACTAGAATTGGCTGTTAAGAAAACGGAAGCAATTCACATGACCATCCGGAAAGTGCGTAAGACCTTTATGTTTCAAATAAACAACAGACATTTATTAGGTATCTTTACTACCAAAAAACCTTTTCTCTCTATCACTTAACTATTTTCACTAATGTACAGGGTGGAGCGTGGGAACTTCCTTTTTTGAAAATGACATAAAAAACTGCACATGCTTAAAAAATTTTTATTGTTACCAATTTCCTGTCACATATAGTGGGAGATTTTGCTGTACACTGTTTTGAAAATAAGATCTTGTAGGTGTTTCCCTCCATTGTCAATACACTGATTCAGTCGAATTCGGAAGTTTTGGTGGACTATTTCAGATGTCGACCGGTTTATTGGCAGTTTCGGCTCGGATGCGGTTCTTCAGGTCCCTCATGGTTCGTGGACGATCGTTATAAACCCGAGACTTCAGATAACCCCACAGAAAATAGTCACAGGGGGTTAAATCAGGCGAGCGTGCAGGCCAGTTTAAGTCCCCATACCGAGAGATCAGCCTCCCGGGGAAAGCTTCTCTCAAACAAGCCATTGAGGTCCTCTCTGTGTGGGCTGTAGCTCCATCTTGTTGAAACCACACATTATCCAGTTTCATTTCTTGAAGAGCGGACAAAAAGAACTCCCGGATCATTGTCGAATAACGATCTGAATTGACGGTTACAGCACGACCATTTTGTTGTTGAAAAAGTAAGGACCAATGATCCCTACTCTTGATAATGCACACCATACCGTCACACGATCCGAATGAAGGGGCCGCTCATAAATTTCCCTAGGATTAACATCACTCCAGTACCGCATATTTTGTTTGTTGACGCTACCACTAAGTGAAGACGAAAGGCACGTTGCACCGCGACGATCGAGCGGCTGTTCGAAAAATACGCCTCCGCAGTAAAAGCGCGATGCTGTTTCGACCAAAGCACAAATAATACAAAACTTCCCACTCAGCTCCTTCCGTTGAGCCGCTCCCCACCACTCTATGACGCTCGCCACTTTAACAGCGCCCAATTCAAAAATGGAAGTTTCTGCGCTCCACCCTGTACTTCATTATTGTTTACCATTTGAAATAATTTATTTATCTATTTATCATAATTAAATCTAATATATAATACCAAACTTAATACTAAATTCTAACGACTCGCCATTTGAAATAAGCAATAATGGAATCATGAGAATTTTGCATTTGTATGGTTTTAAATACTCGTAGTCATTAGAATAATTTTATTGAAATATAATTATATTATTATTTGTATATTCTGATGGTAAGAAGTAATTTTCACTACTAATTATAGTGAATGGTACATTTTCCTTGAATTTTCCATTTACTATGCTTTTTATGTTACCAAATTGTGAAGAGAGCTTCAGTGTCTGGGCCATTTCACAAGACTAGTTCACTTTCAAACTTCTTCATGCCATAATAACATTTTACTTTATTTCATTTTCTTTCTGTGAAACGTGAGAGATCGCGTGAGTGGGGGAGCATTTTGCCGCCTATACTTTCTTGTAATAAAATATATAGAAAAAAACATAAATTATCAGTAAAAGTGAGCTGTAAGCCTTGGCTCTTAATATTAGAGAACATATTCAAATCAATCAAGTAATCTTTGTCAAACACCTATTTTTGAATTCTGAGTCACAACAAAATAAAATTAATATCTGTGGCAATATGTCGAAAACTGAGTGAATTGAGTTTGAACGCTTACTATTAACTGCTTCAATGCACGTAATTTGGCTAAACAAATTTCTAAAAATATGGTATAGAATCATAATTATACGAGTATATAGTTTCCCTGACCACTACAAATTCGTACACCTATGATTTTTTTCACAAATCAAATTTTCAAACTCTTTTAAACAATTATTGGAATAAATAAACTAAATAAATTTTATACTTGTTAGAAAGGTTGTGAAATTTACTTTTATAAAAATATTTTACATGCTAAGTATTTTATTTTTTTTTATTTTTTTTGTGTAGCACCTTATATATATATGAAATGAAACCAAACAGAAATTATTTTACACAAAATGGGCAATATCTAAAAACATATTGA
Source organism: Amiota mariae (assembly GCA_035041805.1). NCBI lineage: Eukaryota > Metazoa > Arthropoda > Insecta > Diptera > Drosophilidae > Amiota > Amiota mariae. The sequence goes on from JAWNKV010000718.1 coordinate 92,332, forward strand.
TTTCCGAAATAAGCTACTACGACTTATTGCCGCAGATATCATTTATTTTTTTAAATGTAGATAATTACAGTAAATAGCGATTAGACTAAAAAAAAAATAAGTTTTATATATAGATTGGACCACTGCAAAGTGGGGCTGGGCACAGCTGGTTTTATATTTTTATAGATAGATGAATGGTATATTATATTTGATTAAAAATATTGTCCATCGTTAGATGTGACTTTTCCCCATCTTTAAGACAGCATAAGGATTGCGCGTTGAAAAAATTTCTTTTGGTTTTAAGGCGACACAAAAATCAACCCAATATTTGGTTTCTTCGTAACAACTGGTTGTCGGAAGGAGCAATGTTCGCTTACAAAGTTTCCTTGACGGCGTTTGCAACATGTGGGCGAGCGTTGCTGTGCTGAAAGGTCACTTCGTCATGTCTTTAGCATATTGGGGGCATTTGAGCTAGTTTTTGATGATACATTGCTTACTCAGGAAGTATTCAAATGAACAAATCAATAGTACAAATGTAGTACTTATATCTCAACTCGATTTTCTTATCTTCCAGACTGAGAATTTGATCAGATGTGACAATGCCAGGAGATCACAAACGCCAGATGCTCCATCAACACAGAGAATAACAACTTGAAAATGAGATCGAACTTAAACACCACTACCTACATCCAAGACACAGTTTGCTTAATATTGGTTTGTTATGGCCACGAAGTAGATTAAGTTAATATTAGCTGTGTTCAAATGGGAGAGTTAAGAAAAATATGTACAAATGATTTCAAGAATATTATATTATAATATCAGCGGATACTTAGTTATCCAAATATAATGGGAACAGTTCTCACACAAAATGCGACACTCCGAAAAAAGGTGATAATAGAATTTGATAATCTTGTCTAATTTCTCAAAATAATTAAAACCAAATCACGAAAATATTTTATGCTACTTACTGTGTTATTAATATTTAAGTCTATCTATAGACGTGTTTTTGCATTCTTACTCACCGGAAAACTCAAAATTGGTAGATCAAATGTTGCGTATTTTAAAATTAATCAAGTCATTTGTGGCAAACATCTTTTTGTTTGTTTGGTAGTGTTTAGAAGCAATAATTCGTTGATCGTAGATAATTTTGTCAATATTAAATCAATATTGTTGTAAAAAACATATAGATTGGACTAAAAATGAGAGGAATGAGTTGCTTAGAATATTTAATAGACTTTGTCCAGTCTGAGCCACAGCGACGCGTGGAGGCGCAGCTAGTAAGTATTTCTATAAAAATAAAAAATAATAATACGAGTTAAGAATTGTGTCTTTCAGTTATATTTCTTTCTGCCTTTTGTTGAAATAATATCGGAGTTTTCTTTTAAAATTTATGTATGTACAAGTATCTATGCATATTGAACAATAATAAAAGTATATTTGAAATGAAATTACTGTATTTCATCCTGACAAATTTTACCAAAAAATTACAATTTGCTGATATGTAGTTTGTAAATTGTGTGATTGGATTCGGCAACATATTCTAAACAGGATACGAAAGGTTTATTTTGTTTGTTTTTTTAAATCAACTTGAATTGTCAAAATGGGACTTAAAATAACTCAAATCTCTGATGAATTAATGCCAACAAGAAATGGGTAAAAGTTTTTGCTACAATACATAAAATGATGAAAATATTTTTTTTGTTTTCGATGCTGGAGAGAGGGAGAAGAGAGTGTAGTTATATGTTGATTTTTAATGTCAAAGGACTTCAAAGGATTAAATCAATGTGTTGAAGTCATGATGTAAAAACCAACATAAATTTCTTTACAATGCAGATGATAACTTTTCAATTATAAAACCTTAAGCCTGACAGTATGCAAAGGAAATTATTTTTCATCACTCATAAATAAAGAATGCATATTATATATTCTTTGTAAAAATACAAATATAATACAAGCCTGAAAGTAACCAATGCAAATAGTTTTTAATTACACAACACAAAGTGCTGTACATTTCTTGGAAATTATAAAATCATAAGCCTGAAAGTATGCATCGAATAATATTTTTTTTAATGCCACATTACAAGTGAGATTGAAAATTTCTTTGTTTTAATGTACACTTTACACTGTCGACAATACGGTAACATTGAAAAACCGTTCATATAACCATTTTATTAAAAATTTTATTTTTTTTTTTGGTTTGCGAACAAGAAGGTAAAAATCTTCCAAAGATACTTATGGCCCGTACCACAAGTTAGGTCGGATTCATAAGCCTACCGACCTTATATCGCCATAATTGCCGTTTAATCCATACGACACCGCCAAAGCATTTCTTCGTAGGGAGGGATAGTAAGCTTAATTAAGCAGACGCCATTATTCGCTCGTACATTCGAGCGACCCGCAAAATGTTGGCAGTCCTCCGAAGATGTTATCATGCACCTTACAAGCTCTTGTGAGCTGCAAGGAGATTCAAGGCGCGCATATATTCTTCGTCGATGTTCTTCAAAACGGGGGCACTCATGTGCAAGGTGCTCAGGGTCCTCCACGACATCTCTGCAGACACCACAGTATTGGTCCACAACGTGCCCAAACCTGTGCAGATACTGACTGGAGCATTCATGGCCAGTTGGGTGAATTCGAACTCCACGTTCCCGGAACGACGCTTAACCCAAACTGTAATATCTAGGATCCTCCATGTCTCACCCCTACTAAACCAGTGTTCCCATATATTTAAATATCTGGTCTTAATCTCATCAATGTCTGCCGTCTCAAGGTATTTGTCCTTAGCAGACAGAACTTTCAGATCTATTGATAGTCTGCTTGCAAGAACACCCCTCACATTATCTGCAACTGTTCGATACGCTCTTCAGATCCTCAGGTTAGAAACTCTGTGAGCACTCTTTATACCGCTAAGGTAGGACTTGGTTTGTGTGGTGGCAGTAACACCTTTTGTCTGACTCGTTTAGGTGGATCTCCACTCCATTGGGTTTACAAATTCGCAGAATGTCATTCCACAGAATTGGTCCCCATACGGAACCTTGTGGGACACCCCCTGTTATACCATATGTTCTCTCATTGAAGTAAGACACCACCATTCGGATTAGGTAGTACGGTACTTCCAGTATGGCTAGTGCATTAATAATCCAGCTCCAATCTGCAGAGTTGCACGTCAAGCGTGACAACTACGCAGTATTTCCTATCACCGCCAAGCCATCTAGTGCCATTAAGGGCCTCTTTTGCAGTGTCGCAGATCTTCTGGATTGCTTCCACAGTCCCTCTTTTTGGCCTGAACCCAAATTGCAGTTCGTACAGTCCATTTGGCGGCTCTGTGTTCTGCTGCAGTCTGGCACAAATAAACCGTTCAAGGATCTTCCCAGTATTACTCAAGAGACACAGGGGCCCGGGAAGCTCCGGGGACAGGTTTCCTTTCGGGAAGAGAACCAAACGTTGATTCTTCCAGCATTTGGGGAAGAGCCCTTCTCTCATACACCTTGTGGAAACTTCGCAGAAGACATGAGATTTTGCGGCAATCGCCCTTTTAAGGATGAAATTATGGATGCCATCCAGGCCTGGCGATTTGTTTACCTTCACTCTACTCATAGCAGCTTAACCATTATCGAGATATACATGTACACATATGCGGAATGCAATTCATAAATAATTTTTTATATCTTTATAGACAAAATTCGCTTTTAAGGATCTATGATTATTACATATTTATTAGGATCATTGCTCACAATACTCATACCTAGTGATACTTAGTATCACTATAATTAGACTGCATGGGAGATTATTGACGCCAGTACAAGCGAATCATGTAGAAGAGCTGACTAGCGGAAACTTTCCCAGCACCAAATACGCAGCTTCCATCAGCAAAGGCGATAAAGCAGCGTGAAAAATCAGCACCTTCCCTGCCATCTGGGCAATCGATTTGCAATCATACTGAAGGTTTTGTATACCATAAAACGACAATTTGCTGCTACACTGTTCCCTTATTGCGTTGCGTTGGTTTGCTTATGTTATTGACAAGCCAGTAGAGCTATCTTAATTTAACTCGACAGGATCGATTTTGATGATTTCCCGTTGTTGTTGTAGAGTGATTCGATTGAAAGATGCTAATCTCAAATAGATATGCTTAGATTAGGTTTTTTGTGTGGTCAGTCTTAATAGTGTTGGGCAATTTTTCCATGTAAGTTGGAAGCATTTTCATAATTTCGTCGTTGTCGTTTTTGTGATTGTCATGTGTCTTCTTCTTCGATTTTTTTTTGCGCACCAAACAAAACAGATGATCACGGCTCAAAACGCACGTAAGTAAATTTTATATCGTTCATTTTAGTAAAAAACATGAAAATTTTTTTTAATAATTTCATTTAATTATAGAAGAAGATACAACAGGCACTCCAAGGTTTATGTGGAACGGAGAAAACACAAAAATATTCATAGATGTGTGGGAAAAAAATTTGGAGTTGCGTGACTGGGAAAAAACACGCACTCCTTCAAAAGGATGGCGGAGCAATTGAAAGCCTTCAACGTTGCAGTGTCGGGATCGGAAGTCTAAAACAAAATAAACAATTTGACGAGGAATTTTCGGTAAGTTTCAGTAAATAATGTTTTATATTATTGTTGAGAATATAAAAATATTTCAGTTGTGAGAAAGACATAGTTGGCCCATCGGGTGGAACAACATCATCTTGGGAGTATTTCCAAAAGATCCACAGTATCTTGGGAGGATATGTGGTGTACAATTTGGGAGCTGTCGTATACGAATCAACTGGTAAATATGATCATTATTTTCGTTCTGGTTAATTACGTATAACCAAGAAGTTTTAATTGCAGATTTAACCGAGTTTCTTGAAGTAAATGACGAGAATACATGTACGCCGGTATCTAGTCGGTCAGCAACACCATCAAGGAAAAGGAAGCGGTCCAATGAGGAAGACGCAATAGAGAGGATGATAAGACTCATGGAAGTGAAAAATGAGTCAATGAAGGAAATAGCGGCTTCAACCAAAAAAATTGAGGTCAGCATGTGCAACTACCTCGATGCGATGACGAAAAAAGCTGCGACAAAATAGTAATAATAGTTTTTAATTAAGTTTCTTAGTTTTTAGTTTTCTGCTTTTTAGTAAAAGAAGTACGCTATAGTTTTGAATTTTGTTTTTTAGTTTGAACCTTTTTTATGTAGTACAAGGAGTACACTATAATTTTGAAATTTGTTTATTAGTTTATGTTTTTGAAATAAATGAATTTATAATGAAAAGTTAAAAAGTATTGATATTGAAGGTTTTTTTTTTGTTCTACATTTTCAGAGAGATGTTGGGAAATTGCTCTGCGTATTTCTTCAGCTGATATTTCGTTATCGCCGACAACACAGCTTATGTCTGGTTGCGGCTTGCATTCCATGTAGGTTTCCCAATTTATATTAATGCTATTATTTGTACTGTTTAAAAAATTATGTAAAATACAGCGACATGCTATAATGACCGACGATTTCTCCAACGTATTATTCATTCCCTTGCCAATTCGGCGGAACCTTGCTTTCAAATGTCCAAATGCATTCTCAACTACTCGCCGTGATTTCGAAAGAGACTAGTTAAATTTCCTTTGCTCTTTCGTTGCATTTACTTAAAATGGGTATGGTTTCATAACCCTTCTTGAAAAGCGAAATGCTGAATTTCCAATCAACAAAACTGGCACATTAGTGCCACAAAGCAATTTCGCATTTTTTTCAAATAAGTCTGAAGAATCCACTGGAGTCTTCATCCGCGACTGATTGAATATTTGCGAATCGTGGCATCGCCTGGGACTGCCCTCGCTAACATAATGAAATCTGTAAATCTGAGTACAATAGAATACCAACCCTTATAGTTGTAGTAGTCAACGGCTTCACTCGCTGGTAGCTTCACTTCAATATGACATCCATCTAAATGAAAAATATCACATTCTTGTCTGCTATGAAATATTATTTTTACATACCAATTGCTCCGGATACCTAAGAACTTCAAATCCTTCCACACACTCTTCAATCTTTGCTTGCGTTATAAAGTCCGGTGATAGGTATTGTGGTGCTAGTTTTTTTTTATTACTTTACGGCAGAATTCGTGGAGAATTATGTAAGCCAATGAACTTGATACACCGAACAGTCCACCGACTACTCGGTATTCCGCTGACGAGGCCAAACTACACAATGCAATGGAAACTCTTTCATCAACTGGAATAGTCCTTCTGAAATTGATGGGTGTCTTGCCTAAACCTTCCGTCTGCCAAACTAACATATTGAACGTGGCTCTGTCCATTCAGAAGATCTCTTTGAATAATTCTGGAGAACATTCCTTAATGTCCTTGCTCCAAAGTGTTCCATGTCGTTCCAACAATTCCACAGACACAATTAATAATATCAACAAATTTTGCTTACTCAAAACGTTAACTTACAATAGTCCATATGCTCCGTGGAACACCACGACCGCGTCTATTCAAGTAATTCAAAATTACCTTGGTAATATCATCTTCTGCTTCGTACGAGGGTTGCTACTTAAGTCTTGAGATATGGCCACACCAATTTTGATATGTCAAATCTGGCATTGGTATCGTAAAGCTTGTCGTTTTTAATGATGAAATGTACTCAGAACGTTTTGTCATACGATTGCTATTTGTATTGTTTACAGTGATTTGAAAAATTCGTTTCGTCTAAAAAATGGAATTAAATCGTGAACATTTTCGTGCAATGATTTTTTATGATTTTCGACGTGGATGCAATTAATAATATTTCATCATTATTTATTTTTACATAAATTTTCCCTTTTACGATCTCTTAATTCAACAAATTTTTTCGTTTTATGTATAATGAAAACAAACAACAGCTGTTCGTGATACTAAAATAGCACTGTAAACCACAAAACCGAATCTTCGTGATACGAGCCACTGTAAAGCCACTATTTCTTATTAATAACTAAGTGCGCACACTCTTTGTGACGATGATTCTAGAAAAAACGATAATAAAAATAAAAATAAATAAAGTTTTTTCTTTGTTCGGGCAGGACAATGTCTGTAGGTCTTCTTATTTCTTATAATATTTTCCAAGTAGTAATGGATTGATAAAACATAACTATGAAGAGAAAGAGTATTCGTTTTAATGGGAAATTTATATTTTTCATAAGAGTTCTGGGTTAATTGGTTTCTCATAGCGGAAATGATGCAGAGTTGCTTGCAGGTCATATGAATATTTGCTTGAAGTGCTAAGGGCAGTAATGTCATTTTAGCCTTTTTCCATCCTTTTTTAACTGACCTATCCGGAGAAAAATGCCAAACATCACCTATCCGGATATATATCCTTTTTTAGTTTTAGTGTATTATTCAAATTTTTTTTTTTAATTCAGTGAATATGCTAAAATTACGCAAATAATCGAAATAGTCGACATATATCGGGTTGTGCTTATCACTATCATTATAACTTAATATTGAAACTGCTAAGTTTTGGGCCAAGACTATTAATTATGAGGAGTCAGCAGGGAATAAATAATTTTTGAACCTAGCAAAATTTGCCCTGAATTTGTTGTCGTTGCCGTGGTCAAATGCGGAAGTTGAGCGCGTATTTAGCCAAGTATCTTTGGTAAAAAGTAAATTGCGAAATCGGATTCAAACACAAACTTTAAACGCAATTTTATCTGTCAGGTTAAGTTACACTTACATAAGAAATTATAACATATATTTATAACAATTCACTTGTAAAACTCAAAAAAAAAAATTTTACTTAACTCCGCAGAGGACGTCCCGCTTTGACAAAAAAATTATAGGTATGATCCAAAGAAAAATTATAGCAAGTTTTTATTGTGGGTTTGTAAAGGTAAATAGAGTTTTTCATAATTTTTGTTTGAATAGAAGAGCTCTGTGTATATTCGAAACAAATATATTTCAAACTTTAGTCGTGGGTTCGATTCCTGCTCAAGTCTAGTCCTACACTTTTCAAATATCCTCTATCTTTCCTATATCTCCCCCTGAACTGAACACCTTTGTCGCTATTGCTCACATTATTAACTAAATTATAATTTATAATTATAATCTTAGTTTTACAAAAAAAAAAAAAACACTTTTTATTAGATTTGGATTGCGATGGCACAGCGCATGCTGTAACACTTATGAGGTTCCGGATAAATATTTAAACATGATTGGCACTAATGCCTCGTACAGTAGTGCCGCAGAAGAAGAGGATTATGACCTCATAAATGAGGCAATAAAGTTTCTCTAATTTATAAAAATAAATTTATAACTTTAATATTACTAAAAATAAACATAATAAGGCAATAAATTTTGTCCTGTTTTCTGTTCTTTTTTAAATATATTTTGTCCCTTTTCTCCCAGTTTTTGAAGTCGATCTGTCCTGTTTTTGTGATAGGTAAATGGCATCACTGGCTAAGGGTTACAAAATTCGTGAATAGTGAAAACTTGTTTGATTGGAGACATTTTTTAGGCTCAAACCTTTTCACAATGGTTTCCTTGGCTTTTCTAATATTGCGAATGGATCATGGAATTAAATTTTACATTCGTAAATAATTTTTTTCCAATTTTTTGTTTTGTGCATTTTTATTAATAGATATTTTTTTTATACTCTTCGCGCAGTGAATAGTATTATAAGTATGTCATGAAATTCGTAATACACAGAAGGAGACATCAGAGATCCCATATATTCTTGATCAGCGCGACTAGACGAGTCCGTCTGTCCGTCTGTCCGTCTTTCTGTCTGTCTGTATGTATGGAAACTAGTCCCTTAGTTTTTAAGCTAGAGAACTGAAATCATACACGGAGCTTTCTTTTTACCATACGCAGTACATTTTTCGGAATCAGCTGAATCGGACCACTAGGGGAATACCCCCCCATACAAACCTGGATCCAAATGAAAGTTTTTATTAGAAAAATTTGTTTTGTTTTTTTTTTTGCTATGGAACTGAAATTTGGATAATATAAGTGCCTGATCTATATCCACCAACGTTATAAATTTCTGAGACTACTAGCAGGGGCGTGAAGAGTATTACAACTTCGGCGTAGCCAAAGTTAGTGTTTTTTTTACATTTTTTATTTTAATTTTTTTTTTATAAATTTTTCAGTTATTTTAAAAACAATAATAATAATAATTGCAGCACAACTTTAATACAATTAGTAAGTAGGATACAACAACTACATTAATAGAATCTAATAGAGGTGTCGGCAGGATGAAATCTTCTCAACCGTCTCGTCACTCTGACTCCTCCCATTCTGCGTCGCTTTAAAAGGCACCTGGATAGTTTATTTGGATGATTTTTTAACCGCTCCATATATTTCTTGGCCTGACGATTAATGATATCGCCAATTTTTGGGATTTTAAGATCGTTCTCAAGGTCCGCCGTTTGCATGAACCATGGAGCTCCAGAAATCAGAAGCAATGTCTTGGGGTGCAGTACTCTCAACTTTGAGATATTTAAATTCGCTGTTATGACGTACACCTGAAATCCGTATTGCCAAACAGGAGCAGTTATTGTTCTGTAGATGAATACCTACTGTTTAGTAGCCAAAGCCGTAAGGCGTACGTCACATTGGCACATTTCTTTTTGTTAATGCCAATGTTCCATTGTCTCGTCTAGACTTCAAATTTATATAGGTATTGTTGCAGGGTGTGCGTGGCTTCATAAATGCATCTGTTTCTGGAAAGGGTGGCCACATCATCTACAAACGTGGCAATAATAAAATCATGAGGATCCCCTAGCGGTGCTAATATATGAAGATCAACCCATCTTCACATAGGTTGCATCTAAATGAAGTTTTGGGTTGGTTAACATTATGAGAAACATCCGTAAACAAGCGAAACATATCGGAACCAAAACTATCCAATACACACTCGCAAAATTTCATTGCGATGAGATGAACGCATGGACATTAATTGTTATAAGTATATTAGAACGAGAAAATAAAAATGATATTTTGGTTAATTTTTTGTAGTATACTTTTAGGGGTTGTTTGAATATCCCGGATCTCGGGAACAGGGACACATATCTGGACTAAAACTATCCTTTGTTTGAGACGGGAATCAATCATACGCATTCACAAAATTTCTTTGCACTCAGATCGCAGTGCATAACATACGAACAAACAAACATTAATTTTTATTTATTAGAAGATTTTGGCTCATACTATTGTGTCAATCTAGTGAGATTGGATGTGTCTGTTCTTTTTGCGATTATGAAACGAATCGATTAATTCCAAAGTGTACTATAGATTAATTGTAGAAATTAAGTCATCGCATTGCACAAAACTTTTTTGACGTTAAGAGACTGCATACCATTTTGGTCACTGGTTGGGATGTGTTATTACATTCTTGCGCCATTTGTCCTCTATTAATTTCGCGCCTTGCAAAATTCCTTGAATGGTAAAACATTGGTCTCCTAGAAACCACATTTACAAGTTAGTGAGGCAGAGAAGGAAATAAGTATATAGTATATACGTGTTTATGTTACCTTTTATGAGAAAGTTGCCCAAGAAATGCATTTTTTGTTCTCCAATAAGCGGGCGAAAGCATTTAAAAGTTGAGTGTTCCGTTTGGATGATTTCTTTGTACTTAATTAGCCGCTTATTTTAAATTAAAAAACAAAAATATTAAAAATAATAATAAAACAAATAAATGGTTATGTGAAAATAAAATCATTTAAAATCATTACAATAGACATAATATTCATCATTATCGTGATCATTATCATCATTTAACGTGATTCAAAGCAAATGTAAAAAGAGGAGTTAAACATTTAAAAAATAAAAAAAAATTGGAAAAGTCCTTTATTGAAGTTGGCACTTCAAAATCAGGAATAATATCAATTGAAATAAAAACAACAACAACTACAACAACAAGAACACCAGCAAATACAATTGAGTGAACACAAAAAGCCGTTAACTGCACCAAGCCGTCTTTCAAGTCCTTCAAAAGCATCCCAAGCGCCGACGCTAAAAAAAAAACGCGTTATAAACAAGCAAGCGTCGTCTTAGTCACCAAAAAATAAAAAGTCCTGAATGAAACTGGAAAAACACACTCACTTTCAATAAAAATCCAAAGCCGCCAACAAGTGATTCCAACAACAATAACAACAGAAAGAATGAGAACAATAAGAAAAGAGGAAACGACTACAAGAACGACAAGTACTAGGAAAGTATTGTATGTATGTACTACAGTAAAGTACTACAGGATAAGCAAAATAAGAACAGAGCCACTTTTATTTGTTATTTGTTTGTTTGTTTCGTATTGTTTTTTCTATTTCGTCGCCTTATTGTTCACTCATGGATAGGCGCGTAACTCATTCACTCACTTACTCACTAACCGATTCACTGACTCACTTCAATTCAATTCAAATTGAAATTGAAATCCGCTTATTTGACTCGCAAAATAAATAAATAAATAAATAAAGCGAATAATATACATACATACAAAAGAAAAATATTTTTCTAATTTTCACGCGAGCAAACACAAAATACACGCCCACCATTCTATTTCAGAACATCTTATCCCCCATCATTTAACCTAAACCATCCTACCTATGAATAAAGTCCTAATCGTACAGTATTAATTCGGACAGCTAATATGGACAGCCAAATATTTTCTATTATAGACTCCGTAAACCGGACACTACGCATTTGCTTTTTTATTATTATTATTATTTGCCGGACATCTCTTTTTTAAGAAAAGTTTCTCTATTGTTTTTAATAATTTCCTCTTTTATATTTAACCATGGGCCTGTCTCTTTTGTCCATTTCACTTTTTTTTATCAACTGAATTAGTTGATCCACATGTCAAAATATCTGCCATGACCATACATATCAATCTATACATATATAAAATCGTAAACGTCTGTGCACGCCAATCTAAGAAACGGCATAACCGATTTGAATGGGTCTTTCATTGATGTATTGTAACATTTAGCGTTTATTTTATCAAAATCGACCTACAGGATCGGTCGAAATTTGTGGATCAAATTTTGCAGATAAAGTTTTGAGCATATTTTCAAATCAATGAAGTAGTCTTTGCATGGGGCTTAGCAAAGCACGCCGGGACAGCTAGCATACTAGTATATAATGATAATGAGACTTGTGATTGAATGATTTTCGTTTTGTGTTTTATATTAATAATTCCGACATTTCGGCAATTGTAAAACTACCTAGTTTGTAATTGTCTGGATTATCGAAATTATACTGTATTTGGTACTACGTGGAAAGTGTTAAAAGAGAGAAGATATTAAGACTGAATGATATTTGGAGTCTGTTTAATGTTCAAAGAAAAACAAAACGAAACACAAAAAAAAAAAAAACAAAATCAAAGAAGTGAAAATAAAAAACAAAATAAAAAGTAAAGAAGAATAAAATTGAAAACCAAGTGTCAACGACAGCAGCCAGTCAATTTGAGTTGCTTATGCCACCTAAGGTTACGATGGGGCACCACAGCACAATGTCAACTAGGTATCTGGGAGTTGGTGGTTAAGCGGGTGCTTTGTGCTTTGTTACTACTGACTAAGTGAGCTGACTGTCAGTGGGTGACTGACTGTAAATGTCTGAAGTGTCAAGCTACTTTGCCTTCTTCATATTATACTAAAATATTTATTTGTTCGCTTATTTCCACCTGCTTTGTTTCATTTCCTTGAAAAAGGATGATTCAAAACGATGGTTTGGTTTCTTTGGTACGTGGTTGATGGATATTGGTGTAGGATTTGGTCATCTGCATATTACTCTAAATAGGCGTTTTTATTGACTCGCGATTTTCTGTTTATGCTTCACATACATTTCAGACACAAGTATAAAGTATCATCACTTAAGTCTGATGTTTGTAACCTATAGACCCCATAAATTATGTACATAAGTGCATGTTAGCAGGATCGGCAAAATTTCGAGTACATACTGTTGCCCAATTGAATTGTCTGGATACCAACGTTTTTCTTTTTGATTGTGAAAGTAATAATAATAATATCATATGTTTATTTTTAGATGGATGCAAAATAAACGGTGTTACTCAGTATTCATTAGTTAGACCCAACCGACTATGGCATCCTTATTACTATGCTGCATTATATTGCTTACATTTGATTTGATTTAATTTAATTTTTTTTTTTTTTTAATTAAAACCTTTATTAATTTTTGATAGGTAATAACAATAATCAGCTTGCTTATAGATACCAATTCTTACGAAAATCAACTTCACAATGGTGAGCGAAAGTATTGCAAAGATAAACCATGATGATACCAATAAAAAGATACAATAATATATATGACCGGCTAAGGGTTTGCTCATTGGTCACCAACAAAATGAATATTTAAGTCCTTGTGAAGAGATTTGTTACAGTATTTAATATTTTAAATTAATAATAGGAATGTTCAAAATAAATGTGGTTTTTGGTAGTGGAAACCAGGCAATTTCTTCGAAATTTTTGTTACGAAAAGTTAATCGGGAGGGAGTACAGACATTCGAGAGAGAGAGAGAGAGAGAGAGTTGACAAGTCTGCACGATTACATGGAGCCGTTTCACACTTGCGTATGCCTATGCAACTTTAACCATTCATTCTTCTTTGCACTTGAGTGTTTGCATTTACACTTGGGGCGGTCGTGCTATGAAAAAGATAGAAAAACACTGAACATTAAACATAAAGAATTCAATCGGTATGGTCACTTTAGACGTTCAAACTGATTTTGACAGCCGGCGTTACTCAGGAACTCCTTTTAGTATCCACGCTCTTCTATATATAAATACATCCATTACATTCCCATGCCTAACTAATGCAGTACCTTAATATTCGATGAGATTATATGTCTTAAATATATACTTTCACAAGTGAAAAATTCATTTAAATGCAAGTAAAGGAAGCACGATATACATATTTCACTTGAAAGCGCAAGCCATGCCACTTACCTAACACCAATTTGGATGTTAGTCCTGAATTCATGCAATGAGAAGACAGCGGATTAATCATTGACAAAAAACTAATCTTGTATGTACATATAAGTAGAACAATGTAAAACAATAAGAATACTTTATCCGCTTATAAATAGTAAGTCTGAGCTCACAGTAAAAATAAACTGACAAATATTACGATCAATATTCGTTTCAATTATGTTATACGGCTTCGGTAATCTGGTGTGATTGTGCTGTTAGTCATTGTGTCAAACTCCAAAGTGCTCAAACAAAATTATTAAAAATGCTTTTTAATCCACTCTTTTACTTATCCACTTTTCTACTCCATGAAATGCCAGATGTTAGTAAGATTGATGAAAAAATCTCTCAAGCTAAAACAAACTTTAATATGAACCAGTCAAAAATCAGCCAAGTGTGAGTCGGACTCGCACACGGAGGGTTCTGTACTGTCGTACAAGATTTTTTTCTTAAAATATTATATTATGTTTATATTTAATAGCCTGAAAGTATACTACAATTAACAGCTCAAAGTATACTACAAAAAAAAAAAAAAAAAAATAATTGTTAAACAAAAGGTTAAATTAAAGAACAATGCTTCTAAAAATGTGTATTTTTAGTATTTGTCGTTCTACACACAAGTGAATTACACACTTTATGAAAATTTTAACTCTCTACCTATTAAGGTTTATTGGATAGAGCAGGAGACGGACGGACGGACAGTGTAAGCTTAGTAATAGGGTCCCTTAGCTCCCTAACGGTACGAAACCCTAAAAAGAATAACTTACGATATGTCGAAGTTGTAATACTCTTCACGCTCTCCTCCTAGTAGTTCGAGGGTCCTGCAATTTATATGGTTGGTAGATATTGGTCGGACATGGCTAAATCAATTCGTCTCGTCGCGCTGATCAAGAATATATATATTTTATGAGGTCTCCAATGTCTCCTTTTGTGTGTTGCAAGCTTCATGACAAACTGCGTGAAGAGTATAAAAAGATGGGTATAATATATTCGAGTATGTATATATATATATTTAATTATATTCCCACAAACTTTATATACCCATTTAGCTCTTTATTATCATTTATATTGAATGGACACAATTAAGTAGAGGCAAAAAACTGTTTTTGTTTACATTGAAGGTATATGAAAAGAAAGAAAAACAATGTTAATATTTTTGGGTAAAGCGTAAAGGAAAAAATACCGGATTTTTACAGGTGTTGAAGATGATCAATGTATAGTTTGTTAGCATAAAATCAAAATTTGAAAATTTTGAGTTTTGACACTTTAGTTAAACATGTGCAATATGTAGTAATAAAAGATCGAGAACTGAAATCAGGTGCTGGAATAACGGAGGAAGGAAATAAATGCTTGAACAATATTTTCGTTCACACAGACAAGCGCTAAAATATTCATTGTACCACCTGAGAATATGGGTAGACCCTTCCTTACTTAAGCGAAGTTGAGTAGTTCTAGTGCATCTAATAGTTTTTTGGTTCGTTGAAGATCGTTTGCAATAGATGTTAATTAATTAATAATTTGCATTATTTATATATATGTATTTAAATTTATAATATTGCTTAAAACTAGTAACTAATATTTATCAGAGTTTAGACTTACTGTACAGCTGAGATATTATAATTTTGGCTTAATTAATTTATTATTTATATTATTTTTGTTACATTTAATAGACGTATTTTCAATTTTTGTTTTAATAATTCGCAAATTTCATGGTATTCACTTTTTAATTTTAAATAAATACTATCCAGAATGCCCTAGGGAATGAGTCTTACAAGTCTTGCTTGATCTCAGTAAGGTGGAACTATGGGTATCATAAATTTAAGATATCAAATATGTATGTATAGTTTTATGCTCTTCAAACTTTTGATTATTATGTGAGTAGTTCGTCACGTAGATGCATTATACAATATTAAAACCACATATTTCCCAAATTATAATCATTCAATTCCTGCCATTATTATTCGAACTAAGGAGTTAAAGTTTAATATGGTTTCCAAGAATTTGATAGAACATGTTATAACACGATAAAATAACCAATGATTGTTTTACTTATTTGCGATTTCAATGAACTAAAAATGTTCATCATATTTAATTTTTCAATGAAACAACAACTTTGTTTCCATTTAAAGTAATCCCCAAAAAGCGAATCTTCAATGTGGTTTCAACTCTTTGGCCGAATAGTCTCTTACAAGCTCAATTAAATGGGCCATAAGTTTAATATCAAGCACAATAAGTTAACTAAACAGATTTGTTATTTTATTATAATAAAGGCTCATTTAAACTGGGCTAGTT
This sequence comes from Amiota mariae, assembly GCA_035041805.1. Lineage (NCBI taxonomy): Eukaryota > Metazoa > Arthropoda > Insecta > Diptera > Drosophilidae > Amiota > Amiota mariae. The sequence continues at coordinate 108,530 of JAWNKV010000718.1, forward strand.
TGCAATTTAGTAGCCAGCGAATTCACCATATGCTAAATAGTAAAATCATCCAGTGTAATCATATTAACTAGTAACAAGCAGACTGTAAACACTCTACCTAGAAAATTTGATAACCGTCCAACTTTACACGCTACTCGTTAGCAATTAGTGCTCTCACAGATACAATTTCTCTCTTATTTACAAAGTGAGTCAGCATTGAGGCAGTTGCGATTATTTCAATTGTCTACAAAACTGCGTGACTACTGAACGAGTGAAGAGCTTTCTGTGCCATCGTAACTAGCGCACACATCAACTCGCCCGTTTCTAAACTCGTTACTTTGCATCTTAAAATCTAGCCCAATTAATAAATTAAACATCACAATTTAGAAGCATCTTTTGACTTTTAACTAATGTAAAATTATTGAAATAGAAGTCGGACTGGACTTAGTTAGGTATTAATTTTTTATTTGAGACAAAATAAACTGTGTTGCTGAACCCAACCAACTATTGTATATCACTTTTACTTTTGATCTTATTTATGAGCATCTATTATATTTATCAAGCGGACAGTGTCTGAAAATAATTGTGCAATCTCTTATTTTTAATTAAGACTTTTAAATCTGAAACTGAATTTGCTTTTTAGGGTTCCGTACCCATAGGGAACTAACGGGACCCTATTACTAAGCTTATAATGTCCGTCCGTCCGTCTGTCTCCTGCTCTATCTCATAAACCGTAATAGGTAGAGAGTTGAAATTTTCACAAACTGTGTAATTCACTTGTGTGTAGAACGACAAATACTAAAAATATACATTTTTAGAAGCATTGTTCTTTAATTTAACCTTTTGTTTAAATTTTTTTTGTTTTTTATAGTATACTTTTAAGCTGTAATTGTAGTATACTTTTAGGCTATTAAATATAAACATAATTTTATATATTAGGCAAAAAATCTTGTACGATGGTACGGAATCCTTCGTGTGCGAGTCCGACTCACACTTGGTTGATTTTTTTTTATTTTTTTTATTAAATTTAAACAGAAATTTTAAAATACTTGTACACATAATCTTGAATTTTACTTGGTTCAAATCGTCTTGGCCTCTAAGTAATATTTAAAACCATCCATTTTTATGTTCTTCAGATTGAATTTCTGAAAAAATAGAACAATACATCAGTAAAAACACATTGCTCCGCGCTCTTCAGATTTTGGTATTTGGAATTGAAATAGATGTTTATCTACTTAACAATCATTCCTATACAGAAATATTGTATAATTTGTATCTTTAACTTTAGCTTAGGCGTTTCCATTTTGTGTTTCATATCTATGTACAAATTCAGAGGTCGCAAATAAAATTCATCACTTTTATTTTCTCTTAAAAACACAATTTGTTTAAAGAGAAAATGCGTAAAGGTTGCAAAAGATTTACTCACTCGTGATTTTTCTTTTGTCATCGCTGAATAAATCATCATGATTTTTATTTTTTCCATACTTGTCTTTCACCGACCGATTCGATGGGAGAACATATTAAAATCTCTTTTATGTGTATGTATGCAAATGTCTCCTTGTGCAGTCGACTATTCTTTGCTACCTGCATTGTTTTGCACAACCCCCCCCTCCCCCCCCCCTCTCACACCCTATCACCACATCTCACCAAGTCACACAACAATAAAAAGAAACTTTTTGCTTGTGAGTTTTGATTCGTTCTTTTTTCCATAGATGACCCTTTTTTGGTGAGAGATCGATCGAAACATTTTTTGCAACTATTCTTGTTCAGAGACCATTTTTTGTTTTCTTATCAAGAAACAAGAAGACAATGACCTTTAAGCAACAAAAAAAAAGGTATTCTGCTCTGAGCGAGGGAGACATTCTGTTTCAATTTGATCACTTTTTTACAAAGCAAACCACATTGAAAATAAAGGTTGATTATTATTTGCGACCTCTGTATAAATTCAACGAATAATATTTGTAAAAGTTTGTTTTTGTTGTTGACCTTGCATATTGTCTCTAAAATTTTTGAAAAGTAAAGACATCGTCTTAATTGGTTTTGTTTCTTGTAATATTTGCAGTTCGGTTCATGGAGATTGAGTCTGCTGATTTTAGCATGCGTCAAAGGTTTAAACATCTTTTGAAGTTCACTACAAATGTTAGAAGTAATATAATAGAAATTCCTGATTCCTATAGATAACAATAATAATAAGTAGATATTAATAGACTTCTAAAGTTCAGTACAATAAATGAAACTACAAACTTTTTGTGTTTTAAATATTTCATTAATTTCTGCTTGTAGTTTTCTAAAGTATAAAACAAAGAGATTATGTATTATTAGGTTTCTTAATTCTTATCTATTTCTATAATATTTTATATCCGTTATACCCAATTTCAGTTCTATTCATTCCGTAGTTTTCCCTGAGTTGACACATTTTTTGTTCAAGTAATTTATCACTATGTTTAACTTGTTGCTTATCATGTTTTATCTCTTGAATACTGCAAGAGTTTGTGAATTCAAGAATTTATTGAAATGCTCTAAATGAATTATTAATTTCAATTTACCACTTTTGCAGTTCATCGATTTCATCCATTAAATTATGAATTGCTAAATTGCTTAATTTGACTTCTTCCTCATTCTCACTCAAAATTTCATTCTGCCGTTTTAACTGCCTTCCGAAGGTCTTATTTTTATTTGATAACTGATTTTATAATAAATAATAAATAAAATAAGTAGTTGCCATTAGTATCAATTCAGACCCTGTCATAATGATTGATTGACGTATTGTATATATTATACCTTTGATATGGTTTGCTCACGCTTTTCGATCTCATTAGCCAATTTAACGTGGTGTTTATCAATGAGCGTCAATTGATTATTTGTATGTCCTGCTTTGAGGTTAATAAATGTATACCGAAGATCCTAAAATATTGAGTGTTGATTACCAAGTTATAATATATAAATTAAGATTCTATTATTATGATTACCTGAACATCATGTAACATATAAAAAATGCATCGATGTGTTGCATCAATTCATCTATCTTATACTTATGATGTTCTGTTAACATATCACATATGGTTTTAAGATCTAGGCGCCAAATAATTTCATTCTCAGGCATCTAAAGATTCTCCAATTTAGTACTCAGAAATCTTAGACCACTAGTTAAACTTTCTTTTATAGAGGTTTTAAATCGTTCGATGGATTCACTGGCTGCACTCGTATATAAAGATGATCTCTATTGATTTGAAATTCATTTTCAACTTACTCAAATTTCTAGACAAGCGTAACAAATGCTCATCATTTACAACAAATGGGGAATTATTCTTCTGTGTCAGAGTTATAAACTCATAAGAATGTGTAGGACTTTCACACATTTCCTTGAAATTAATTTGGATTTCACTAAGTTTTTTCTCTTCAATGTCAAATAGTTTTAATTTGATCTTATTACGAGTTTCTCGTAGGACCGCATCCTCAGAATTGTCGGTGTCTAATAACAAAATGATTAGAATTGTAAATTCCTAAAAGTTAATTAACTTGACTGGTCACGCAATTGATTATCTTGAAAAATTGCCATTTCAGTCTGCATTTCAGGTTTTTAGTAACTGTTAAAAGTGACCTGAGATTAGACCATTTTTGAGAGTCATCAACATGATAATTAAATTCTGGGTGTCGCCTTCTTGTAAATTGGCAAAGGGCGATTCCGCTACATAAAATTTTCGACACTAATTTTAAAATAAATTTTTTTTTTACCTTTTTCCGAGAAAGAAGGTCAAAATTTAATATTAAAAAAATTAAATTGGATTTTACTTCACATTAAAATTTTTGGCGTACGTGGAAAAATTATCATTCGAAGAGTTGGTATAAACTGCAAAATAAGATCTGGCGGCACTGTGCCTAAATGACTGTTTCTAACAGGCTACATGTGTAGTAATAATATCCATTTACTCTCATGTGTCACAAGATGTGAGTATTTGTTGTTATTTATTAAGTACTAGCGAACCCAACCATGCTTCGCACTGTTTGTTTTCTTTCTTAGCGTCACTATATTCTCTTTTTTACACTTTGAGTATCAACGAAGAACACAGTTTGAGTTTTGCAAAACTAATGTGCTATTTTATTGAATTTCTTGTAGTATATTTTTAAGAGTTGGGATTGCTTGAGTATTCCACATCTCGGAAACGGGGACACATATCGGGACCAAAACTATCCTATGTTCAAGCCGAGAACCAACCTTACATATTCACAAAATTTCAATGTAATCAGATGAACGGCAGCATATAACATACGAACAATTCAAAACACTATTTTTTATATATAAGATATAAGATTATTTTGACTACAAGTAGTCATTGTTAGCTAGTTGTACGCGCAATACAAAAGATATACAAGTTAATTTTTTTTACAGAAGTAAAGTGCTAACATCGTGTGAATTTGATTTCTCTTTACTTTTACAAAGGCAAACTTAAACCTATAATTTTTAAGAGTAGTATAATGTTATGTGAATTGAAATTTATGTTGACAACTAACATTATTATGTGGAAAGTTACGATTTTCACGTGCTATTGATGATCTTTTTGCAGAAAATATTGCAATAAATCAGGACAATTACTGATAAGATTAAATTTGTGTACATATTCAGCGTTAATTGCACTGCTCAATTCAAGAATCGGTATATAAAAGCAAGCATAAATGCATCCAAAATACAATCCGGAGTCAACCCCCCTCAAATGGATTTTTTTTTTTTGACGCCTCACATGGCAAAGGCGCCGTAGATGGTATTGATGGAAGTGTCAAAAGATCAGTGTGGATTGCTGTTAAGTCCCGAAGAACCATCGTCAATAGTGCCCATTCTATGACCTGGCAAGCAGTCTCTCTAAAAATATGTTCTTTATATTCATAGCAAAAGAAGAAATAAAAGAAGGGTTCATCATATTAGATGATAAATGGCAAGGGCTGTTAAATATACTAGGCATTCAATTAAACATTTCTTGCAATCTGAAGACCGCTACAGCATTGCAGTCAAATCTTCGAAAACCACTACTGAAACAGAAAGTGATTGGAACAGCGACGATTTGGAACAACTTATAAAAAGCAAAATACCACAATAAAGTCTGGATCCTTATGTACCTGCGCCTTCAGTATTGGATCATGCCATCTACAAGAAAATTGCGCAGCGATTCAAATTACGATGTCTCTTGAACCCTCAAAATTATTAACAGAATTTTCGAAGAATATGGACGTACATATTTAAAAGGAAATAATTAAAATAAGTGACAAAGAAGAGTACGAATTAGTATTTAACATATTTCGTTCCTGTATATGTTTATATTGACGATTATATTCACTTAAATCGCGGGTGCACATTCTATTTTTTTTGAGCTTTTGACTTTGAGCTGATATTAAAAGTAGAAAGAATTTAACAACAATCATGAGATTCCAGGTTACATCCAATCAACTTATTTTGAGTGTGTTAGTGAAAAAAAAAAAAAAAAAAAATAAGTAGAAGGGGGGATATTGCCATTTTGAAAACCTTTAGTCGATTCCGAACACTATGATCTGGCCAGACCACGTTGACTTTGAGTTGATTTTAATTGTACAAAGAATTAAACTACATCCGTGAGATTCCAGGTTAGTTCAATGAGGTCAATGAAATATTTTTGAGTGTGTTAGGAAAGAAAAAAATAAAATAAAAGAATGGGATATGGGCATTTTAAAGTTGTTATCTCAATCTTGTACATCATGGTGTAGCCAGACCGATATACAATTCTTGAAATTTTGTTTGGAATTTTTTCAATTTTTTACTTACGGATTTTTGCCTTTTTTCAACTCTTATTTTCCCTGAAAACACAATGAAAATGAAATAAACATATACACTATACACTCAGTCACACGTATAGACTCATAAAAGATACTAACACTAAATAATTACTACAAATATCACATATAAATGACTGTGACCATAGTGTCGGGAATTCTTTTTTTAACGATGCATAATCACCTTTCAATTTTATTCAACTCTCTTATGAAATTACTATTTAACTATCAGGACTTCTTTCAATTGCTGACAATTTTTTCAAACTTCTTTCATAATTGTTTTTTCCACATTTTTAAGCAATAAATAATGAAAACAAAGCTTCATACTTAATGTTTGCATGAGAAAATGCATGAAGATTAATAATAAGAAAATACAAAAGCAAACTGAAAAAAATGTCAGGAAAACCTCAATTCAATTTTACTTACCATTTACGTTTTCCTGCACCGCTACCAACTATTGAGAGAAAGTGCAAATAGCCACTTATCATTCAAGTGGCCCACAAATATTTCAAAATCTTACGAAGAAACAATTGTAATACGAAATCATTACTTACTTTTACGGGCTTAAGTATAGCTACTTTCTTCAAAACGGTCAATCTTGGTGCTTGTGAAGTCTACGTTTCCATAAAATAAGATCAAATATCATTTTGCCTCGCATTTTCCAAACGTACTTACCTTCTTCTTTGTAGATTCTTGTTTGACACCTGATGCAAACAAATGTATATAGGCACAAAAAATCAATACAAATAATCCTAATATTTTTCTTACCAGGATTAATCTTTGTAACTTTGATTTTCAAATAGGAGGTGCTTTCATGAAAATTTAAAAATTCAGAATAATTTTTTTTTATTTGATTGAACTATTTATTAATAGTACAGAATGAGAAATAAAAAGCAATGCTTAAGAGCAAAGCTATCCGTAGCACGGTGGCGGAAGTTAATCAGGCTCGGCAGCACGCAATTACGCTAAAACGGATGCCTGGTCATTCCAGCCTTACAGGTTACGAGATGGCGGATGAGTGTGCCAGGAGGGGATCGGCAATGCATAGTTCTTTAGCAGTCGCTGATATTCAAAGACCCATACAAGATATCCTTTCAAGACTGGAAGCAAGAACCAAGGAGCTAGCAGACATCAGGTGGGCCTGGCTGCACTGTTGTTAGGATACTCTGGCCTTGCTACCAACCAAAACGGACTTCCGAGCTCCAACGCTTTCACAAGAAAAGAATTTGGAAGATGACTGGAGTCTAAACAGGACACTGCTCAATTGGGTTGATAGCCCAAATCATGCATGTTTCACACCAAGATTTCTGTCATATTTGTGAAGATGAAGAAAAATCATAAAGCATCAACACCTCCTCTGTGACTGCCCTGCTCTTCTTTGAAGACGTACCCGTCTTTTCGGGAAACAGATTATTGAGGAACTGAGCAGTTTGGCAAAGGTGTCACCGAGCGACCTGGCCCTCTAGTACCTGACATACTTCAACCCCAAATCCATTTCCCACATCAAACCCTTCTCCTCGTTTCCTCACCCTTGCATAATCAGGTATCACAATGGGCCTCAAGGCTTCTGGGTGAACTCGCGTGTACTAGCATGCAAATTGCAACTCTACGTACGTTTATTATTGGAATCTGTATTTTCACCACCACCATACTCTCCAAATCTTAACATAATCGAAAATGTGTGGGGTTGGCTAACTTGAAGCAGGAAAATAATATGAAGGTAAATAGACTTTAGGAGAAGCAATTAGACTCGCTTGGAGCGAGATTATATTGAACTAATTGAATAGTCTCTACTTCTCTATGAAAGTCAGCATTTTCGAAGTTATAAGCAATAAAGGTGGCAGCACTCACTATTAAATATCATATTTAATCCTAGAGTGTTCACGCTATGAGCATTTGCGTGTTATTTTGTACACGATGATTTTGTCCAGGTAGCTGAACCCCCCGTAACATAACTTTATACTTATAATGTTGTTTTGATGCAAATATTGTAATAATGTTGATATTTAGTTTATTTTGTTTTTAGGTAAGCGATCCGTGAATAAACAAGACGCACAAATAGTTTCGTGGTTAAAAGAAGAGTTGGATTTTGAGAAAGCTGGCGTGCAAAGTTTATTGGCAAATGTCATTGAAAGTGATAGGGAAAGTGAAAAACGTGATCAAAATACTTTCAGGTAGAGAAGCTACTTAAATGCCCATTATGTCAGTAAAAAAAAAATATGACAAGAAAAGGGTGCAATAGATACGCAAAGTTATTGTATGGAAATGTGTTAGGACTGAAATACTGCTGAAATACATATCGTAGATAATGAAAACGTAAAATTTTTTTATGAAGTTAAAATTTTTTTTTTTATTTCGGTTAAGAATTCATTGAATTACATCTTTGATTTTCTAAAGCATTATTTTTCTAATACTAAGTATAAAACTTTAATTAACTGTTACTTTTTCTGATAAAAAGTCATTATGAATTTATTTAGCTATTGTTTCGAAAAGAAAAATCATTTTAAGTATGGGTGGCAAAATGCTCATCACGAGACCACACACATTTCACAGAAAGGCGCCACTTAAATGCTTACATACCAATTTTTTCTACTCATTTGACCAAGAAAACAGTGTCTTATTTTAAATACCTTTGAAGAAATCTTGAAAAAAAAATTATATTATTTTCTTTTTTAGGGTTCCGTACCCATAGGGAACTAACGGGACCCTATTGCTAAGCTTACGATGTCCGTCCATCCGTCTCCTGCTCTATCTCATGAACTGTAATAGGTAGAGAGTTGAAATTTTCTGAAAGTGTGTAATTCACTTGTGTGTAGAACGACAAATACTAAAAATAGACATTTTAAGATTAATTTAATTTAACCTTTTGTTTAACAATTTTTTTTTTTTTTGTAGTATACTTTTAGGCTGTTAAATAAGCACATAATTTTATATATTAGGCAAAAAATCTTGTACGATGGTACGGAACCCTCCGTGTGCGAGTCCGACTCACACTTGGCTGATTTTTATTTTCTTAATTTATTGCTAATAAACGTGTAAGAGCATTGAATAAATAAAAGTTTTGTATAATTTTTTTTGAAAAATTGCATCTCGTATAAAAGCTTCATTATCATTTTTAAAATAAATGAAATTGCATTCATCCAGTGCACTATGCACTATTTTTTTTGGCATAAAGTCTAATAATGATGCTAAATAGCCCTAAATTGGTAAATTTGCTATTTATGTCATTAAAAAGATATATTAAAAATTTCAGCTCAATCCGACCACGCCCACTCTTACCATCCATATAAAGCGATGTTAGGGCTTGGGATTCAAAATACATTTTTTTTGAATTTTGCTTAGTGACTGGATTAAAATCATGTATTGTTTCTTTTCACCCTTCTGATTCATTTTCGCTAAGGCAACCGACAGGAACAAGAGATACAGCCATAATTTGGTAACCGTGGACTAAAATCTTATGAACTGTTGGCGACATCGGGTACCATGGATACGTAGACATATAAGACTTCAAAGTTATTTTACAGAATTGGTGAATTTTGTGGTTATCAATTTTATATTCGCAAGAAATTGCAATTAAAACTGTATGGAGGTTTTCAAGAATATTTGGTAAATGGGCAAAATTTGGAAAAAAAACGTTAATAACAAATTTTAATAGACATATTAAACTTTTATCACAAATTGCCGAAAAGTTAGTTTTCAATCCACGAGACACGGTCAAGTTGGTTAGATTTTTTCTATTATAACACATAATTAAAACAATTCACACAAATACAAATTGACAAATATTCACATTAAACTTATATTATACATTTACTACATACCTTGAATTATTTTCCCATATTTTGAGGATTTTTAATATCCTCAAATCAATTTGCCAGCACTACAAAGTTTAGAAAAAGTTTTTTGCATTGTTTACAAAAAGAAACTGGTGAACGTACAATGCACTTTGCAGCCCTATTAAGGCAATAGGGCTGTCGCCAGATAAATTTCTAATTTCAATTAATTCTACTTGGACTATGTAATTTACGAATATTCAGTTAAAATACAAATGTATTTTCATGAAAATTTTGACTTTATGCCAAAAAAAATGATATTTCCGACCATAGTGCAGTGGCGGTTCTAGGATTCCACTTTGGGGGTGGAAAGGGTTTGTCAACAAAATTTTTGAAGAACAAAAGACGTTTATTCGTTGGTGTAATAAGAGTTTTCATTGAAATTACTTTGGACTTTTCTATGAGATCATTAATGAATAATCTATTCTGGTATTGCATTGTTGTTAAGTTTTATAAAGATGCATGTATAATACTTGATGTCTAGATTACATCAATCCACGACTGTCCAGTCCAATGTTGTGAGACGACGAAGTTTGATTTGGCAAAACATGTCAACTATTTATTCAATTGAAAATTCGATCTCTTTGTGAATGTTGCATAACGGTAACCCGTTGAATCTGGGTTCAGACATACATATTAACAGGCAGGTATTTTTTAAATCTTTTCAGTAGAGAAAAAGTTCGTTCAGCTGCTGCCGAAGTGACAGAGATCGTCGAAAACAATTACAACAATATTGCAACATTCGGGAAGAATTTATTGAACTTCTTCGATTTGATGAGCTGCAGTGCCTCAAGTGCATTATGGGATTTCTTCAACTATGTGTTCTTGAAATTCTTATTCTATTTACAAAATGATTATTTGTTTGATCTCGGTTTCGTTGCAATTCGTGCAACCATAGAAACATACTGCAAGTGAATATTAAAATGATACGAAGACGGAAAAAGCAATGACGCGAATGTAAAATTTCACTCTGTCCGGTTCTGGAGAGCTTCAGCTACCATAGCCCCCCCCCCCCCCCATTCATTACACATTAAAGTGGTTTATTTAACATAAAATAATCAATAATCTGTAATGAGCTTGAATTTTAACAAATTTTAAAAAGAACTTACATTTCCCTTTTTGACTATTTTTAGCTTATACATTTTGTTTAATATAATCTAATCGAATCTTATAAAAGATAATCAATCTTATTTTATTTTTATTTCATCTTATCTTGTCTTGTCTTATCTAATCTTATTTTACCTTATGTTATCTTATCTTACCCGCCCGAAATAATATTTCTAATCTTGTCTTATTCTATCTTTAATCATTTTATCTTAGCTAACCTAATCTTATATAATCTCATCTGAACTAATGTCATCTATTATCCCGCTCATTCTTATCTTAACTATTCCCTTGTAATTTTATTACATTTCAACCATTTTACTTTTCTAATACAATAAATACATCTGTTCTTTGTTATTTATTAATTGAATACGAAATTTTATCTTTTATCCTCTTTTAACAGTTTCTGTATTAATCCCTTTAATATATATATAATAGTCTATTCGTTCCTTAACTTGTAGTATTTTTTTATTTTAACAACGTTTCATTTGACCACTTAATTTGATTTTCTCTAAGTTCTTAATTTTGTAATATCTTTTTCTTTTTAAGTTCCCCATTTATTCTTTTGCCATTGGTTCTTTAAGTTTGTTCAAGTTGTGCTAATTATTCTGTTTCGTCTTGCTAATTAACTTTTACTTTGGTTTTGGTGTTTTTTAACAAATCGAATTCATTTAATAAAAAAAAAGTAATAGAATTTTATTTTTCCCTTTTGGATTTGTATTTATTTTTTTTTTTTTTTTTGGCTTTCTTCACCATTTATGACTTGTTTAAAGTCCTTTATGGGTTTTTTACGATGTACTTCGTATTCCTGGGCTTAAGGATAACAAAGCAACCAAAAAGACAAACGAAACACAACGTTTAAACGTTTTACAGGCACTTTGAAGCTTGTTAGAAAGTCATAAACACACAACAAAGACGGACAAAAGGACAAAGAGTGTATCTAAATTGGTAAGAAAGAGTGCAAAGAACTAAGTGGGGGTTCTTGAATTGTGAGTTAGCACAAATGCACAAAAGTCAAATTGAAAAGCACAAACTTAATGTTTGTTGTTCTTGTTGTTGATGATGGTGATGGTGAGTTGTTAGCTGAGAAACTGACTTCATCTTAGACTTTGAGGATTAATATAAGTATAAAATCTGATAAACTTTTAAGCTCGTAAAGTTGGCATTTAATAATTAGTGTCATCTTCTAATACACACAACCAACCAAATTCTTTTTGTATATGTTTACTATTCTCCTAGTAAAGCAACCAATAATACATATATCATAATAAAATATTAACATCAGAACTTCCATCGAAACTTAAATATTTCTCTAATACTTACTTACTTAAATAATGCAAAGGAAAATTGAATAAAAAACATATAAGGTCACGCAACAGGTTATCATTAACGAGATCTACAAAGAAAAATTATTTCAAATTGTATTAAAATGTTTAAAAAAAAAGTTATAGAGAAGTTTAACTAAATAAAATACAACAAGATAAAACAATAATTTCAGTTCAATAAAGCTGATACAATATATAAAGTGTTACTCCGTTTATGCGACAGCTTAGTTCGGACTTACTTAGTTCGAACTAAGTAAGAACGCATGCACAAACAATTTTACAATGCGATTTTAACGCTCTAAGCAATTTAACGAATCCCGCTTGCTTAATGCGATGTTTTTTTTTTTAGTTGTTCCCAAAATGTTGTGTCGTGAAGAGTTGCCATGTGGTATATTTATTTTGTTTCATTTTGTGAATTATGCATATACTGGATAATCATTGTGAAACATTATTAAAACTCAAAATAAATATTACATTTGTACTTTATTTTATGCAATGCGAATGAAAACAAAAATTATTTTCAAATTATATTTTATGCATATGGCAGTTCTGCCTTGATGTAAACAAACAAGAGTCGCAATAAATGAGACCGCGGTGCAGTCGAAAGCATAAACACGGGACAACCCCTGATACGTGGACTTGCTCGGCTCTTACCTTGTTCCACAAAAATGGTGATAAAAATAACCCCTTCAATTATAGTGGGATTGCATTTTGTAATTCCGTTGCCAAAATTTTCACCAGAGACTTACTGCCTGGAAAATACTAAAAAGGCATTACGCGAAACGCAAAATGGTTTTCGAAACAAAAGAAGCTGTATCGATAATATTTTTGTGCTGCAATCTGCCATTCATCTCCACCTTAGACATCAAAAAGCTTCTGCTTTCGCTGTATTCATTGATCTCCGTAGAGCATTTTATTCTGTTAAGCATAATTACTACAATATTATGACAAAAACTCTACGCAATAGGCGTCAGCGCGAGATTTATCAATACATTAAAATCCTTATACGATCGCGCATCATTTGTAATTAATATTAGTGGGTCTATGATACATCTTAAAGTATTTCAATTAAGGAAAGTGTGCTTCAGGGTTAAATCCTCTGTCCTCCTTCTTTTCATCTTGTTTTTCTAAGATTTTGAGGAAACACTACGTAATGAAAATATTGAAGGTTTAAATATCGACGGCATAAATGACCTGCCTTTATTGCTTGTTGTGGATGATGCACCCCCAGGTACGTTTATATTACTCAAACTACTAATTACTTTAAAAAGTATAACACAAAAAAAAAAAATAAAAATTATTCACTGTAGAAAAGGTGGGAAGGCCTTTTCTTTAAGAATCAAAAGCTACACCTAGAATCGATACAGCACGTTATCCTTGATTGTTTCCGGTACCTAGAAGTTAGAAATTACTATTTAGGCGACCTTATCAACCTAGCTAATGGAAATATTAATACTTTAGCCGACTTCATGACCCGCACCCGATCAAAATGTTTTTTCTATTTATTAGTCGTATATCTTAGACTTAGAACTTCAAATTTAAGTGAATAACATGATATGTACTTCTACAAATTACCTTAGAAATACTTTATATAATTTTAAAACTCACTAAATGTATTTTTTAGTATAGTTTTAGTTAAGATCTGTTACAAACTTTTAGTTTAAAGCAGATAATTGAATAAATAAAATAAATAACAAACAAAAAATCTATCTGCAATTACGACGCACTGCCTTATTTATCGATTAGCATTGCCTGCCAAAACGCTCCCGGAATATTTTGCTGTTGAAACCATCTATAAAAGTAGTTAGCTTCATTAAAAAAATTATGCTCTGATAAGAACTCTGAACACGAACCTCTGCTTTTCTTAACAGACGTGCGTTGACTTTCCAAAGGAAACATGCTATCGAGGTTGTACGAACTGAGAGAGGAAGTACAAATAGATATTCTTAACTAACAAGGAGAAGAAAGAGTTGCTTGATCAGTTCTGTGAGTTCAAATTACAAATACGTTTTGCGTATATGGTAGATTTTTTCGCCCAACTAAATTAATTCAACCTTCAGCTGTAAGGATCAGGAAATTTGAATTTACGAGGTATAAGCAATATGGAGATAAAATCGGGCCGTTTATCGCTAAAATTGAGTAATGGATCGACAAGATCGAAAGGAAAACTTTTCAGCGTTTGATACGCGGAATCAAATTATTGACGGACAGTGTGCTGAGATTAAAGCAGAAATACAAAACAAAAGGATACTCCATTTGAAAAACTTAAAAAGTGATTTCAATTGCTATTTTCCTGGCAACGCAGACGAAGGTATTTGGAAACTGATCCACAATTCTTTCATTGTCAACGTTTCTGAGATGCTTGATAAAATTCAAGAAGAAGTGATTAAAATACAACACGACAGTAACTTGAAAGATTCATTTGAAACAGATCATAATTTAAAAAAAATTTTTAGAAAAAAAACAATTTCTTTTCCAAACATTCGAGAATTTGCTATATGTTTCCTTACTTTGTTTTCATCGACATATCTATGCGAGCAGGGGTTCTCAGTGATTCTGATAACTAAAAACAAGCACCGAAATCGGTTGGATGCCAATATCGACATGCGTTTGGCTTTGATTAGCACTGAACCAAAGATTCAGAAATTAGTAAAACATATGCAGTCACAAAAATCTCTTAAAGTTAATGTAGACCCTGTGTGATGTAAAATTTTCGTAAGAAAAATCAAAATACTGTTAGCTTTGAATAATTTAATGCGTGTTTTATTTATAAATACAATACATAGTTGCATTGAATCAAGTAAATAAACGCAAAGGCTATAAAAGTATGTAGACTGAACAAATCGCTCACAAAGAAAGAGCGCACACAATTTGATGTTCAGAATCACGAGCTTTGAAAGAAAAAGAAGAGCTCACTCTTTGCGAGCGCTTTCTCTAGTCTATTTATATAATTTCATAGTCTTTGACACAAGAAAAAACTAAGTCATATTTGAATCACTACAATTCTTAATTTTGCTTAGAAAAAATCTCTTGGGGGATATTTCAATGTTGATTATGCCAAATAAACATCAGCGGCACTTATAAATTTTCTCAAAGAAAAATTTGATTTCACTATGTCAAATGATCCTGCAAAATCAACAACAAAATATGCAACAACAATAGACACTATATTTACATAATATTTAAACACGGTAGACACACAAATATTCGTATCTCGTTTTAATTATCATAAACCACTTATAACGTTTGTATCACAAAATAATCGAATAAATGAATAATATTATAGAACACAACTCTGGTAATTATTTTAAAACTTGATTCTTACCATTTTGTTCAACAGTTTCACTTCAATAGGTGAAGCACATTACTTTTTATTTCTTTAGCGAATGCTGGAAAGAAGAGGATTTGAAGAGTCCAAAGCCCTGTGGAACACATTTTTCATGTTACTCAGCCGGTTGGTTATCCTACCGCGCTTGTAATATTTATTATATAGGTATGGCATATTAGTTTTTTTTCTTTAATGAAGAAGGGGGATTTGAAGAGTCCAAGATGAGTTTTCTCCTTAATTTTAAAAATGTTTTTAATCTTAGTGAATCGTTGTTGCTTCAATGTAATCAATTTTTTTTTTAAATGTATTGTAAATATATTCCCCATGTTAAAATAATTGAAATGTGCAAATTATTCTCTTAATAAAATCACTCAAAATCGAATTCTGTTCACAGACAAACACAAGATGCGATCAAGCAAGAATAACTCAAACAAGGTAAGAGCGAACAAAAGCCAGTAAACTATACGAAAGAGCGATATCGACAAAGAGTAACGAAAATTGATATGCAATAATACTAACAGCCCGAAAGTAATAAACAAATTATGCTGAGAGTGCTTAAGCTTTTATAATAACAAATCTAAAAAGCAGCGAATATAGTGAAATGGACGAAAACAATAATAACGTCAGTTATGTTAGCTATTACAATGTATTTGGTCCATTATTTTTCACAGCACAAAATTTCATTTAATACAAACAGTTTGAGATGCTGGTCCGCTTCCATGCTAACAAACCAGAACTCTTTCTGTTGTATCCATTGTTCCTCTGTGTATGTTGCCGATAAATATTCCACTGTTGCTTATTTACTGAATGTTCCGATGATAGCTTTGAGTTGCGAGGTTGACTTCAAAACTGTGAATGCTGTGATGATCCTTTGTAGCTATCACTACAATGCTGGACGCCCACTCCGCTTCAATCTATGCTGTTAGATGTTTAATATGTGGAGTTTGACCCAATGCCAATCCACTCACTTTGTATGTTCAATATGTATTGAAAAAACGTGTGCACATGCGGATTGAGTCGATACGAACTCAGTCAATTCCGTTTTGTCTATCGTATAAGCGAAGCAATTAATTTTATTTATTTTCCACTGATTCACGCAATTAGTTTCCTGAGTACAGCTACATTTAAAATAAATAACTAGCAAAACTTCATTCGATCAAAATCGCAATAGTTTTCAACATATTGATTGCAATTTTATTTTTTTTTATGAAAGATATCGTTCTTTTGTAAGTAATGTAATCATTGACTTGTTTTTTTTTTTTTTTTTTTTGTAAAGTGTCTTATGCTACTTTCAAAATAAACTGCTCATTTTTCCAATGTTTATGCTGACATCTTATAAGCGAAAAATGCAAAATCCGTCTGTTGCCAATGCAAATCTTGAACAATTTTAACAAAACGTCCAATATGTCAGAATGTTGTAAAATGGCACAATTTAGTTTAGAATGTAATTGAAGTAATTGTCATTGAAGAATTGCCATGAGAATGTCAATGGTCTGGCAAAAGCTTGGAATATAATTTGCATAAAAAACTTAAGAAAAAACAGTTTCCGGAAAAGCCAACAAAATGCAAATATCGGGTCCTCGGTTGTGGCTAGCCGGACAGACCAGCTTGATCGCACATGCCACACTTTAAATGATAGATCAGACGTCTTTATGAGCAATATGCAAGCTCTGAATACGCTCGAAGTTAAACGTAACAAAAGACTTCGAAATGGAAATGATCTATCAAAATCTACCATATGCAGTACATTTGTCAGAATCGGCCGAATCAGACCATCAGGAGGGGTACCTCCCATACAAATCCAGATCCTAATTAATGTTAAGATAACCTGATATTATTCATTTTGCTATCACAAGAAATATACCTAGAAACCTTATATCAACAGTTACTCAGAAAGAACTTTCATACGATCACTCACCTGCTGATAACCTTTTTCTTGATTATCCAATAGTTGAAGATCGCCCGACTTATTTCAAATAAAACATATTGGCTGCAATATAAAAAATATGTATGTTCTCACATCGAAATTGCACCTGCGATCAACTGTGAAAGTGATATTGAGAAATAAATTTACAAGTTAAATTTAATATTGGTAGCTGCAGGTGACGTTTCAACGCCTGCGGTTGTTGCGCACAATTTCAGCAGAAAATCCTTCTCAAATAGGGAAATCGAAAAACGAGTTGCTACTAAACGACGATTGAGAACAGAATGGCAACAGCATAAATCTCCTGCCGCTAAACAAAGGTTAAAAACTGCAAACTCTGAAAGTGAAAAAATCACTAAAAACATCTGTGGTACTGGATTCACCCATTAGAGACCGATTTGGTAGTTGGGCACGTTCAGATGAAGAGAAGGTTAATGTATCTGCTTGCCATTTGGAGCAAGTGTTCAAACCAAATCCACTTACAAACAATTTTGTTCTTCCTTACCAAACAATCACAACTTACGCAAAAATGTCTCCATTAAAAACAAGTTCAAGTGAAATTGAATCAATTATTAGGACTCAACTGAATCCTACAAAATCTGCAGGTTACGATTGTTTTATGCCAAAAATGATAACTGGACTTCCAAATACAGCAATAGCATATCTCTTCGAACCGGATACTTCGCAAAGAAATCGGTTCTCATAATGGTTCCAAAGCTCGGGTAGGATAGGACATATCCTTCTTCATACAGACCTATAAGCCTGCTTCTATGTATTTCTAAACTATTTGAGAAGATTATTATAGTCAAACTCAACCACCATTTACAAATAACTAGTACAATCCCAGATCAACAATTTGGATTTCGAGCAAAACATGAAACGATTGAGCAAGTCTGTAGAGTTTCTTCAGAAATAAGAACAGCCTTTGAACAACGAGAATATTGCTCAGCAATATTTCTTGATTGTTTCATCGAGTATGGGTTTGATTCACAAAATTAAATGTTTACTACCCTAAAATCTGTATAAAATTCTGCAATCCTACATAACAAATCGAGATAAAAGCAGGCGTTATCCAAGGCAGTGCCCTAGGACCAACTTTATACATATTATTCACTGTTGATATTCCAACAAGAACTCAAATTTTCACATCGACTTTTGCCGATGCTTCTGCATTATACCTGGAATTACCACGAGTAAAAGAAGAATATTCCAAGCGTAATGGACAAACTAGCTCGAGACGTTAATCCTCTAGCCAGAGACCTTGTCCATACAATGAACTCATCTCGTCTGAATCGCAATGATTGAGCAGCCCTTTTGCTTACTTAGAGGCTCGTAGTGTTAAACCCTTTCCGATTCCTTGTAGGAAGGACATAAGGGTATTAGTATAAAAGAGTTGAATCATCATTGCAAGTCCTATTCATAAATACATATAGGAGATACAATAAATAAATCAAATAAGTTAAAAAAGAAAAAGGTAAATAAATAAATATTAGAAAAACATTTATGTGTTTATGTCGACTTGAAATTTGGACACTATAAATATCTGACCCATATCCACCAACCATGTAAAATTAGGACCATTAGGAGTGGAGTGAAGAGTATTACAATTTTGGCATAGCCAAAGTTAGTCTTATTTTTATTGGTTTTTCTTAAAGATTACATTTAAGTGATTTTACTATATGTGAATTTTTCAATTAAAATTTTTTAAATTCGATTTAATTGAAGAAAATTGTGAGCTTCTATACTCTGCTAGGCTATGAACAATAACATAAGACCCGATTTAAAGCAAAGTCCGTTCGTACCTATTGAATTTCGATTCAGAATATCCACAAGCTGCGCTGCCAATGTATGTGCGAGAATAAATTCTCCAATGAGAACCACACCGGGTGCCTTAGTCATGCGTACATGAACAAAGTGTGTAAAAACATAATTTCCAAAATGTAAATGTTTTGTTTATTTAATGGGAATTTGTGGCAATAAGCAAAACAAAAATGATAAAAGTACGATAATTACAAAAAAAAAAATATCTTTTAGCAGAGACTTTACATTATTCCTAGATATATCAAATGTGTAGCGTAATATCATTTTTAATAGATTAGATTACCAAAACAAACGCTCTTGTAAAATACTTGTAAAACGCTTTTATTTTGTTATGGTCTGAGACTAAGGTATATGAGGTTCTATTGTTTAATTGCGTAATGATAATTATAATAATAATCCGTTAAAGGAAAATATTTTTTTTTTAAACTTTATATCAGAGGAACCCTGATCATGAATATGACAATTAAAATATTGTTGCATTATATGTTCTTTATATTTTAAATTAAATTTGAACTAAATTGCACATAAGTAAATCTATTGAGATTGTTTGCAACCTTGGAATATTCTAAAAAATTTTGGAAAGGTTTTTAAATTACAATATTTTATGGGATTTGAATCTAGTTCCAGATTCAATTGAGCAATGTTGATTCTATTTTAATCGTGTACACCTCACAAGTATCTTTTATTTGTTTATTTAATTTTGTTAAAACAAATAAAGTTTTTTGTTTTTATAAACATTTGAATTTATTTGTCAACAAAGACAACAGCATCAGCATCAGCAACATTATCATTGTCAGCACAGAGATAAGCATCTTAGATTTCAATCAAGCACATTATTTTGCGTCATCAGATAATACTACATAGTATTTATCATTAAAAATCTCTGCGACGGTCATTTTTAAAGTTATATTCTGTTTTTTTTTGTTCTTCATAACTGGTATTTGTTTAAAGTTAAACTTAGCATATGTAGTAGTGGAGAAGTCGTTTAACTACCAAAATAGTTCCGCCCCTATAATACTAATATCATGACATGATGATCATAATGATAAGTAGTTGATCTCGCCGATAATATGGTGCAGTCAAGCTGAGATCTAACGATAAATTTACCAGATTTATGTGTGAAGTTGTTGTAAATGAAACCGCAAACATCTTTAACCAAGAAAATTCATGGCAAATGATAATTTCAAAATCAGCTTTTAGTTATGCAGCAATTTTAAGTAAGAGATTCCAGATCATCTTTAATGCGGTGCTAAGGTGTAGTTAAGTGCCACTGAGCAAATAATTTTTTTTAAAATCAATCGGACAATCAACAATTGATTTCCAATAAGAATTGTTTGACCAATGCCTTGTTAAATGTATTTTCCGATCTTAGAAATGCTTTGATTTCAACAGGGAATACATTTGTTTTGTAAAGTTTTTGATGTATTTTTTTTTATTTACCAATGGTATAAACCAAAAAGATTTTTACTCCAAACACGACCCAAATATATGTTATAATTTAAAATCCCCCAACCGCGTCTGTCTGTCAGTCTGAACGCGATTATCTCAAAAACTACCAAACAGATTTTCATACGGTTTTGACCATGAAGTGATTCATTAGGATAATTTCGGTGTATATTTAATTAAGGTTTTGCTGACTTGGAGATTTTTTTTGGAGCAAAATTGATTATCCGATGATTAATCGTACCCTGATGATATCAATTAAAAAACCATAGTTTATTCCTACAAATCATCGTTTATTTCGATTAAGCGGTTAATCGATACCCATCCCTATTATATGTGTATATTCATAGTCTTTGGCTCAGCATTATAAACATCAAGTCAGAGTGGCAATAATTTTTCACACTAGTGACAAAGGTGGGCTTGGGCTGAACCGATTATTGGATTTTCCAAACCCTTTAGTATTGTAATTTAGGCATCAATATTCCATTTAAAATTGCATGGCGTTACAAACCTTATTATAAATTATTTATATCTTTACATGTAAAGGGTATAAAAAAAAAAAAATATATAATAATAAAAATAAAAGAAATACAAAATAACTAATTAAATGAAAAATATCCGCCGGAAATGCGCAGCTGATTTTATCAGTGTCTGTCAACATTTTTTTATGAAATATTTACGCTAAGATTAACATTCACGTAATACACAGAACACGGCAAAACAAAAGGCAAGACAAGGCAAGGATTACAAGAAATAAAGTAGTACAGATACACTTCAATTCATGTCCACAAATACATATATCTTATCGTATGTAGATTTAACACAGATACAATTTATGAGTATGCATACTCTTGTATTTGTTCTGTATAATCTGTTGAATCGGTGATTCATGTCAGATGACAGAACATCAACACTGACAATTCTTTATTTTGGTTTTTTTTTGGGGGGGCTGTATACATAGATGACGCTGAATGGGCAATTTGTATTTCTTTCATTGTTTTGTTGTTTTTTCAATTAATTTTTTATTTTTTATTTTTAAGATTAACTAGAAAAACAATGGCGCCTGTCAAATATTTGATTACATAACAAAGAGAAGATCTTTGAACTTGAAGATAATAGATACGAGTATGATGATATGACTCATTCTTAATATAGATTCTTTGAAGAAATTCGAATAACATTTTAATTCAGAATAAAAATAAAATAGAAACTGAAAACTAAATTGAATAAAAATTTGTAAATTTTAAAACCACAAATATTATGAATTCATAAAATGTTATGAATAAACAGGAAAGGCGGTTCTTAAGAGTAAAGTATTTAGCTCAAACAAAGTTTGAGTAATATAGTATATATAGATATGTATAAGAGTATTCTGTGCCAGTGGTTCTCAAATAACTTTTAGCAAAGTACTGATAAAGTTAATGTCAAAATTAATGTGCGGACCCCCGATAATGGCATTATGTATCCCCAGTGGTCCACGGAGCACAGTTTTAGAACCGCTGCTCTTCACTTAATGGAAATGTTAAATATCCAATGTATGTACTGTAACCCTGAATCGGAGACCCCATAATATTTGTATTAGGAAAGATCAGCATAGTAAGTGAAATCTATTATGTCTTGATATGCAACACATCTGAAAGTCAGTGTCCCAATTTTTGGAGATTTTATGATGAAGTTCTTGGAACCAATAAGTCACTACACAAGACTTAGTTAATGCAATTATCATGAGCTTGTCCTCCTGAGATGTAAACAAATAATAGTATTTATACAATATGTAAGTAGTAAAAAAATCCATAAATAAAATTTGTTATGTTTACTTTAACTTTATTGACTTTAATTAAAGAACTTAAGAATTTTTATGCAACATAACTAAAAATAGATGAACCTCGGAAAATATTATATTTTCTAAAATTGTACAAACACAAAGAAATTATAAAATCTGCGGAAGTAATAAAAAAATTATGCCTAAAAAATTTGTCAAAACAAGTAGCTTTGCAGTATGTTAAGTCAATAACAAAATGATATAATTTGTTTATACTTTTTTTGTGGGTTATACTAATGAGTCTCAAGATGAAATTCAGCAGTTCGTCGTAGTATCATAAATTGCTGGAGAGCGTCAGCGCTTATCTAAAACTAACAAGACAATCATGTTTGTTTCATGTCACTAAAATTCGCCAAGAGATAACGTCTTGAAATGTCTAGTCGATGCTATGGGTAGCTAAACTTGGAAGATTTGCCATAAAAGCCACAATTAGTGTCTTAAATGAATTAGTAACGATTTTTAATTCGAACGATGTTAACGAACAAAATAACCAGGTTTTTCCTTCTACTTGTGGTAATTACTTAAATGAAAAGATGGGGGATGAAGATATTGTAGCCCAAGTGGTTGTGGATTTTATATAATTTCTTTTTTTTTTTTTTTTTGTTGTTATTTTGAAATGTTTGCATTTGGAAAACATTTAAATGGAAAAGAAATTTTTGAAACAAAAAAAAAATAAAATAATAATAATAAGAAATCGATTAATAATCAAATACAAAATTAAAAAGCTTCCAGGCATCTTAATTCTTTGGATATCGGTCAAAGCTATGAGTGGCGAAACATATGTTCCCTATGCAAGTGAAATAAGAAAGCAACATAAATAATTAAAGCTACCCACAAATTACAATAAAACTCAACACAAAATTTCAGTGAAGCCTTTTAATCATTCAACAAAATCATTAAACAAATTTAAGTGAAGTGCAATGAAATTCCAATTATCAATTTCATATATTTTTTTTTTTAAGCAAGAAATAATATTTGATGTTGTGTCTATAATATATATATATATTTTTTTTTATTTATTTATTTTGCTTTATAGCTAACTGCACTTTCCAGCAACCAACAAACCCATGGTGCAGTTATACAAAGCCAGAGTAGCGAAATAAACTGTAATGGCAAAGGTGCTGTGTGCGTGGGTCCTTTGACCTACAAGAATTGTGCCAGTAATGGTGATAGTAACACATACGCCGCTGGTGATATTATTTTGTGTCCAGTCCGGACACGTTGTGTAAATGATGGCGTTGAGATTTGTGTACCAATAAAGTCAACAATTGTGACAGATGCTCCAGAGCGTGCTAGCGCGGCCGCTGTTCCTCTTGAATCATCGCAGGGCAATAGTAACAATGTAATTTCAACATCAGCCCCGGAATCCAGTTCCAATCTGAGTGAGTCACCTGAAGCTAGAGTAGAGACAACAGTTGGTTCAGTTGCTACAACTGAGTCTCTAACAGAGTCTACTGTAACAGACGAAACTACAAATATCACAGTTGATACTACAGTACCTGTAGAAACAACAACTACATTGGATGAAAACACAACTGTGGATCCGACTGCTTCCGTAGATACAACCACCAGCCCTCCTTCTTCAGATGATACTACTGATACGAATGAAACCACGGAACCCACCGTAACAGTCGAACCCACAATTAATCCCACCGCTTCAATAGACACTACTGTGGACCCGAATGCAACAGTGAATCCAAATGCACCAGTGAATCCAAATGCACCGGTTGATCCAAATGCACCAGTGAATCCAAATGCACCAGTGAATCCAAATGCACCAGTTGATCCAAATGCACCAGTGAATCCAAATGCACCAGTGAATCCAAATACACCAGTTGATCCCAGTGCACCAGTGAATCCAAATGCACCAGTTGATCCAAATGCACCAGTGAATCCAAATGCACCAGTTGATCCAAATGCACCAGTTGATCCAAATGCTCCAGTTGATCCCAATGCACCAGTGAATCCAAATGCACCAGTTGATCCAAATGCACCAGTGAATCCCAATGCACCAGTGAATCCAAATACACCAGTTGATCCCAATGCACCAGTGAATCCCAATACACCGGTTGATCCAAATGTACCAGTGAATCCAAATGTACCAGTGAATCCAAATGCACCAGTTGATCCAAATGCTCCAGTTGATCCCAGTGCACCAGTAAATCCAAATGCACCAACTGATCCAAATACACCAGTGAATCCAAATAAACCAGTTGATCCAAATGCACCAGTGAATCCAAATAAACCAGTTGATCCAAATGCACCAGTGAATCCAAATACACCAGTTGATCCAAATGCACCGGTTGATCCAAATGTACCAGTGAATCCAAATGCACCAGTTGATCCAAATGCACCAGTGAATCCAAATGCACCAGTTGATCCAAATGCACCAGTGAATCCAAATGCACCAGTTGATCCCAGTGCACCAGTGAATCCAAATGCACCAGTTGATCCAAATGCACCAGTGAATCCAAATGCACCAGTTGATCCAAATGCACCAGTGAATCCAAATGCACCGGTTGATCCAAATGCACCAGTGAATCCAAATGCACCAGTGGATCCAAATGCACCAGTGAATCCAAATGCACCAGTTGATCCAAATGTACCGGTTGATCCAAATGTACCAGTGAATCCAAATGCACCAGTTGATCCAAATGCACCAGTGAATCCAAATGCACCAGTTGATCCAAATGCACCAGTGAATCCAAATGCACCAGTTGATCCAAATGCACCAGTTAATCCAAATGCACCAGTTGATCCAAATGCACCAGTTGATCCAAATGTACCAGTGAATCCAAATGCACCAGTGAATCCAAATGCACCAGTTGATCCCAGTGCACCAGTGAATCCAAATGCACCAGTTGATCCAAATGCACCAGTGAATCCAAATGCACCGGTTGATCCAAATGCACCAGTGAATCCAAATGCACCAGTGAATCCAAATGCACCAGTTGATCCAAATGCACCAGTGAATCCAAATGCACCAGTTGATCCAAATGCACCAGTTAATCCAAATGCACCAGTTGATCCAAATGCACCAGTTGATCCAAATGTACCAGTGAATCCAAATGCACCAGTTGATCCAAATGCACCAGTTGATCCAAATGCACCAGTGAATCCAAATGCACCAGTTGATCCAAATGCACCAGTGAATCCAAATGCACCAGTTGATCCCAGTGCACCAGTGAATCCAAATGCACCAGTTGATCCAAATGCACCAGTGAATCCAAATGCACCGGTTGATCCAAATGCACCAGTGAATCCAAATGCACCAGTTGATCCAAATGCACCAGTTGATCCAAATGCACCAGTGAATCCAAATGCACCGGTTGATCCAACTGCACCAGTTGATCCAAATGCACCAGTTGATCCAAATGCACCAATGAATCCAAATGCACCAGTTGATCCAAATGCACCAGTGAATCCAAATGCACCAGTTGATCCTAGTGCACCAGTGAATCCAAATGCACCAGTTGATCCAAATGCACCAGTGAATCCAAATGCACCAGTTGATCCAAATGTACCGGTTGATCCAAATGTACCAGTGAATCCAAATGCACCAGTGAATCCAAATGCACCGGTTGATCCAAATGCACCAGTTGATCCAAATGCACCAGTGAATCCAAATGCACCGGTTGATCCAAATGCACCAGTGAATCCAAATGCACCAGTTGATCCAAATGCACCAGTGAATCCAAATGCACCAGTGAATCCAAATGCACCAGTTGATCCCAGTGCACCAGTGAATCCAAATGCACCAGTTGATCCAAATGCACCAGTGAATCCAAATGCACCAGTTGATCCCAGTGCACCAGTGAATCCAAATGCACCAGTGAATCCAAATGCACCAGTTGATCCAAATGCACCAGTGAATCCAAATGCACCAGTGAATCCAAATGCACCAGTTGATCCCAGTGCACCAGTGAATCCAAATGCACCAGTTGATCCAAATGCACCAGTGAATCCAAATGCACCAGTGAATCCAAATGCACCAGTGAATCCAAATGCACCGGTTGATCCAAATGCACCAGTTGATCCAAATGCACCAGTGAATCCAAATGCACCAGTTGATCCAAATACACCAGTTGATCCCAATGCACCAGTGAATCCAAATGCACCAGTTGATCCCAGTGCACCAGTGAATCCAAATGCACCAGTGAATCCAAATGCACCAGTGAATCCAAATGCACCGGTTGATCCAAATGCACCAGTTGATCCAAATGCACCAGTGAATCCAAATGCACCAGTGAATCCAAATGCACCAGTTAATCCAAATGCACCAGTGAATCCAAATGCACCAGTTGATCCCAGTGCACCAGTGAATCCAAATGCACCAGTTGATCCAAATGCACCAGTTAATCCAAATGCACCAGTTGATCCAAATGCACCAGTGAATCCAAATGCACCAGTGAATCCAAATGCACCAGTTGATCCAAATACACCAGTTGATCCCAATGCACCAGTGAATCCTAATGCACCAGCTGATCCAAGTACACCAGTTGATCCAAATGCACCAGTGAATCCAAATGCACCGGTTGATCCAAATGCACCAGTGAATCCAAATGCACCAGTGAATCCAAATGCACCAGCTGATCCAAATGCACCAGTTGATTCAAATACACCAGTTGATCCCAATGCACCAGTGAATCCTAATGCACCAGCTGATCCAAGTAAACCAGTTGATCCAAATGCACCAGTCAATCCAAATGCACCAGTTGATCCAAATGCACCAGTCAATCCAAATGCACCAGTCAATCCAAATGCACCAGTTGATCCAAGTAAACCAGTTGATCCAAATGCACCAGTTGATCCAAATGCACCAGTTGATCCAAATTCACCAGTGAATCCAAATGCACCAGTTGATCCAAATGCACCAGTGAATCCAAATACACCATTGAATCCAAATGCACCTGTTGATCCAAATGCACCAGTTAATCCAAATGCACCAAGTGATCCAAATGCACCAGTAAATCCAAATAAACCAGTTGTTCCAAATGCACCAGTGAATCCAAATGCACCAGTTGATCCAAATGCACCAACTGATCCAAATACACCAGTGTATCCAAATGCACCGGTTGATCCCAGTGCACCAGTGAATCCAAATGCACCAGTGAATCCAAATACACCAGTTGATCCTAATTCTCCAGTGAATCCAAATACACCAGTAGACCCGAATGCACCAGTGACCCCAAATGCACCAGTCGATCCTAGTGCACCAGTGAATCCAAATGCACCAGTTGATCCAAATGCACCAGTGAATCCAAATGCACCAGTGAATCCAAATGCACCAGTTGATCCAAATGCACCATTGAATCCAAATGCCCCAGCCGATCCTAATGCACCTGTAGACCCGAATGCACCAGTTAATCCCAATGCACCATTGGTTCCGAACTCACCAGTTGAACCCAATACTTCTATACGTCCTCCAGGATTATTGCCATGGCACCCAAGTCATCCAGGCCATCCACTTATTCCACATCTTCCCCCTAATCATCCATTAATTCCCCATCTACCAAATTGGCCACATCTTCCTGGACGTCCAGGTTCACCCCATAATCCGGATCCGGAGGATATTAACGGTAACCCTCAACCAACACGCCGTCCATTACTTCCATTCTGGCCAAACTTAGAGGACTGGATCAATAGTTGGCGTCCTAACAAACCTAACAAACCAAGCAGTAACAACTCCGAAAATGCTGAGTCCGTTGAGCAAACGGACACATCAAAGCCATCTAAAGACGCTTCTGTGGAGGAAAAGGCACCATCAAAAGAATCAAAGGATGAGAAAGAGAAGAACAAGAAGAAGCCTAATTCAAGTGAAAGTAATTCCGTTGAAGATAATGATTCAGAATCGCAAAAAAAGAAGGACGATAAGAAGAAAAAACATGGTTCTAGTGTTGAAGGCTCAGGTGAAGATCAATCGGAACAAAAAGACAAGCGCAAAGATTCTAAAAAAGATAAGAAAAAGAAGAATGACAAGTCTGAAGAGGAGCAGCACAAGGAAAGCAATGACAGCCGTGACGACGATGATGATGAAAACTCCAAGGAAAAGAAGAAGTACATCAAGAAAGTTGTGAAGAAATTACGAGAGGAAGAATCATGTGACGAAGCTGATATCTACCCAGATGTGCGGGACTGCAAGAAGTATTATCGCTGTATTGAGAAGTCGGGGAAACAAAAATTAGTCCATCTTCGTTGCGACAAGAAGGAACGCTTCGACTACAAGGACTTAGTATGCGTTGAAAAAGACAAGGCACATTGTCTGGACTAGGTGGATAAAAGATATTGATGGCAATTACGGCGACGACAACGATAAAGACAAGAGTGGAAATATAGTCAAAATATTCATATCTAACCAAAATTTATTATTTCGAAATTTATTTAAATAATTTTATTTAATTGTCCACATAAATAAATAAATTCAATTCGGTAAAAAATTTCAACGTTAATATCCTTCTTTCAGCTGCTCTTATGAAAGCCAATTGTAGTATTTTTTTAAATCATTTTTTTCAGAAATTCATTCATCTGATAACTTACCATGACACCCGAGGGTTGTATGGATAATACTGCAAAGATATGCAGTTGTTCATTAGATTTTTCATCGCAAGCCGGGTGTCATTACAAAGACGTGGTTGGTTCATATTAACCAACATTATAATTATCTATCCAACTTCTAATTGGAGATTATAAAGCGTCAAACTTGGTTGGATAGTTGAAGACATCATCTTGGTTAGTAATGGAATCCAGCGAATTTGTACGTTATCGATTGTCCAGAAATTTCATTTTGAATCGTGAAATTTAATTCGTTGACACCAATGTTCTTGGCATATATTCGTACCATAGCATGTTTGGTCAACCAATCGTGATTTTTCGAATTTTGAGCAATGTTTGGGAATACCTTTGCGATGAGTTCGGTTCTTGAGTCGCCAAAAATCTACAGGTAATGTCATGTAGCGAGACGAAATGTTAACATAGATTTTGCCAATGTCCAGATTGATCGTGTTGTAACTCGATACGCATGTTTCATATTTAATTTGAGAGTCTTGAAGTGTTTCCAAAAAACTGATGAGTTCAAATATGCATTTAGTTGATCATAGTTGATATTTGGCGAAACCGGTTTTGATTGTGTCGTTCGATCTAATGCACCATCGTACAATACATTCGTCCCGAACTATCAATTTGCATTGCTGCAAAACGTTGGCCATTGCACACTTTTCCAACAGGTTACACCTTAGAGTTTCATTGATCTGCAATATTCAACGGCATCTTGAGTGCTGAATGAGCAGTTCGTCCAACTTCCAATTGCGTTGCTGCGATTCCAGATGAAGCAAGTACAAGTGCAAGTGCAAATGCAAGTGCAATTCCATTTTGTGAAGGAATCGTTGCCAAAATCAATGTTATTGAAAAACTTTTACCAGTTCCAGCTGGTGCGTCCACGAAGAAAATTCATTCAGTTCGATCAGTCACAACTTTCATGAGGTTGTGGAAAGCATACCTTTGTTGCCGATTCAACAACCGATCATATTCTTTTTCATGATTTTAAATTAACAAAAATATTTAATGCGATGATGGCAATTCTTACATAACAAATGATTTTTATTTAAAAAGAACTTTAAAAATTGGAAGCCATAGATTTACGCAAAGAAGTCAATCATGTTAGCTTTTTCTTTTTACCCATTTCCCATTTTTTATTTCATTTAACTACATTTTCTTTGATGCCGTCAATGAAATTAAAAAAAAAAAACAGTTAAAAGTAGATTAACTTTGGCTATGCCGAAGTTGTAATACACTTCACGTCTCTCCGAGTGATCCAAGAGTATCAAAATTTACATGGTTGGTAAATAGTCAGTAATACAAAAAAAAAGTATTTTTAATAAGAACTTGAATTTGGATCTGGGTTTGTATGTGGGGGTACCACCCCTAACAGACCGAATCGGCTGGAAAGCTTCCAGGAAAATTTCAGCTCCTAGGTCAAAAACTGCTTACATAAAGACGGTTAGATGAACAGACGGACATGGCTAAATCAACTCGTTTCGCAACTCTGATCAAGAATATATGTATTTTAAGGGGTCTCCGATGTCTCCTTCTGTATGTTACAAATTTCATGACAAACTTCATGACAAACTTATAATAATTACTATTCACTGCGTGAAGAGTATGGAAAGCTTATGTAATTCAGATATCATCTAATGTTCATGCTACATTCGTTTGAGTTTGTTCGGAACAATCGGAAAATAATTGCCACAATATTATTTTTTTTGACCATTTTGCAAATTTGCATGACCAAATCGATCATTCCTTGTGTAATAGGTTTATGTCTTAGCTTGGTCATGCTACAAAGTAATGGACAAAACATAAATAATGAACTGCTTTAAATTACAAAGCTTTGCTTAAAATATAAGCTGTCGTAATTGTAAAATATAAAAAAAAAAATCAGCCAAGTGTGAGTTAGACTCGCACACGGAGGGTTCCGTACCATCGTACAAGACTTAACACAATGTATGCAAATTTGTAACTCTGTCTGAAGTTATGTAAAATTAAACAATAGATTAAATTAAATAACTATGCTTCTAAAAATGTGTATTCTTAGTATTTGTCGCTCTACACACAATTGAATTACATACTCTGTGAAAATTTCAGCTCTCTACCTATTACGGTTCATAAGATAGAACCGAAGTCGGACGGACGGTGGAAGTTTAGTAATAGGGTCCCATTAGTACCCTATGGGTACGGAATCCTAAAAATGGTTATACATAGTTAGCACAGTCGAATCTCGATATTCGTACCCCGATATATCGGAAACCTCAATAATTTGTAACAAAAATTCGTTAATTCGTAAAAATTCCATAAATTTTGGCCCCGTTGGTAATTCGTATTTTTATTTGCAATTCAATGAACGTAAAACCTCTTATAAATCGTAATTTATTTTTAAAACCTCATATAATTCGTAATGCACAACGTAAAAAAATTTTTTTTATCAGTTTACCGTTAACTTTTATAGACTATTTTGTCGCCTTACGCGCTTTTTAATCTGGTTAATAGTATTGATGAGAAAAAAGAGTTTAAATGTACGTCAATGCAAATTGCCTATAAAGCGTGGAATAGTATTAAGACAGATTGTATTCAAAACTGCTATCGTGCTTGCGGTTTTAATAATGATTTCTACGAAAATATACTTCAAGACGAGCAATTGAACATAGATTATCTATGAAATCGTATATCTGAGAACTGTGAAAATGTTGCTCTTTTCGATGATTACGTGAACGTTGATATTGACGTGGCTCTATTATTCTTGTACACGGTAAGTGTAATATTATGAGAACCTATATTCTGTATAGGGAAACAACTCTTTGGCAGGTAAAGTATCCTCTAGGTTAATGAGATTTGCCAATCTTGTTAACAAAATGTAATATAGTGGGTTTGCCATTGAACTATTTAACTTAGTACTTTATTTACTGTAACTGTAATTTTTCCATTTGATTTGCAATGTATTTCAAAATTGTTCTTTGTTTTCACGCTCATTCCAACAATACAATAATAATATTACATATGTGATAATATGTATTTATATTTAGCAAGAAATTATTTTTTAAACCGATTAAGTTACTATCAATAAATGTGTTACTCGGTTTTAATTAAATGAAATAAATAGAAAGAATAGTGAGCACTTATCTCAATTTGAGTCTATAAAATACATATGTGAGTATGTATGTACATAATACATATGTGAGTATGTATGTACATAATACATTTCGAAAAAGGGAAACCACCGACAATTTTTTGTATTGTTCTTAAAACCACAGTATACTCAAATTGTGTATGAAATTATCAGAATCAGAAGATTGAAAAGATGACACTAAATATTGTATATATTAATAATATAAGCGTGGTTAAAGAGATTAATATAATATGGTAAGATTAAAACGGCTAGTAAACAAAGTTGTTTTTATAGAGATGAGATAACATAGATCTTCATGAGTGATTTTCATATGGTTTAATTGGATTAGTATATAGTTATGCCTTAGAATAGCATTATTTTTATTTTGTAATCTGAAAGAGAAAAATAATATTGAATATACTCGAACATATGGTACTATTTTATAGGGAAATTGTTCGGTTTTAAAAGACTTAAGACATGCATTATCTATAAATATAATATATATATATATATATATATATACATATATACTTGTATAAATATATGATCGGTGCACACCGACACCGTTTCACCGATGACCATGAAAATTGGCACATTTTTCCATTTCGTTGTAGCTTTCCACTTCTTTTATATTTTCAACTTCATACTCAGTGTGTATATATATAAATGGAACGGAAAAAAGTACATAACCGATGAACTCCTATCTGTCGACCGGTGGCCATGAAAATTGGGACATACAAATATGTATTTTTTTTTATAGAGAAGACTTTTTTCATGAGAAAAAAGAAGTCCGACTCTGAAAGGTTGCCTTGCGAACCATATTTTAGCTCTTGCGAATCACTGGAAATCATTGATTTCCTCTTAGTATGAACCTGATAGGTGGATCACCATTTAAAAACGGTTTTTGGAAAAAAACGTGGTTTCATTTCATTATTATTAGCAGGGACCACAAGGTTAAAAGCAGGGCTGGAGCAATGATGAAAGCGAAGGCCCATTCAAGTTGCAATATCTTTTAGATAATTTTATTTTAATATGTGAAAGACAATTTTCCACTATTAATACATGTGCATGCTATTTTAGTTTTGTAACTTTTTTTTTAATACTTTTCTGATGAGTGATGAGAAAAAAGGAGCTCCATTTCTTGAATGTTCCCCTGTGAACCATATTTAAGCCTTTTCGGATATCTGGTTTTGAATGTGATCTGAGGCTTAAGGGTTTGACAGTTTGACTTTTTCATTATTTTTATACTCTTCACGCAGTGAATAGTATTATAAGTTTGCCATGAAGTTTGTAACATACAGAAGGAGACATCGGAGAAAGTATATACATATATTCTTCAACAGCGCGACGAGACGAATTGCTCTAACCATGTGCGTCTGTATGTCTGTGTGTCCGATTGTCTATTTGTCTGTCCGTATGTCTGTCTGTCTGTATGCAAACCTGAACTCAAAATTTAAAACTTATATGAGCAGAAATAGAGGTAGACCTAAACTCCGTTGGATAGATGACATTGACGGTGATGCACAAACCATTGGTTGGCATAAATGGCGCACTATATGTCACGATCGAGCTCTCTGGAGGCGAAAATTGCAGCAGGCACAGACCCTATATGGGTTTTCTGGCCATAAATGATGATGATGATGTATAAATATACTCGGACAATACTAGTACATAGATTGAATATAAATATTATCTCACATGAAAAATGCTAATGAACTGATAAGGAAAATGAGAATAAAATTGACTATAAATAGCTGTTGATGCCGCAGTTGACACTCAGTAAATATGTTGATTCGGTTGAGTTCAATCCTATGCCTCATTATCATTTGCCTTACTTCAGGCAGAATGTACTTTAAAATTTAATCCCTTGACGGGACCATTAATTCTAAAAAATTTTGGTTTGAAAAAAATATTATTGAAAGGGAATTCTAATATTGTGCTTGATGACGGCGAGTCCATTGAAGCATATTGCAGTAGTGGATTCTATTTGTAAGTATAATTGGTCAAAAGAAAACTCTTAAAGCGATATGTCATAAATTAACAATTCTATATTATAGAGGTAGAGGAGATTTATGCTGTTATGAATCAGTATTTAAGCATCAGACTCGTGCACAGTGGACATGTGAAAATGGAAGACTTTCAAGTACAATTTCTGAATACTATGAAAATTATCATACTATTGAATGTCAATCCTCTACATCTTTGGAGATGTTTGAAAGTATCCCCAGTTTAACCGATTGTGTGGACACAACTTTAGTCATTGGAACTAAACTTGACGCAGGAATCAAAGATATAAAATCAGCAGCTCTTTGTTTTGAACCCGAAAAGCAAATATTGAAATTTCTAAGTTTTATAGCGCATTCCAAAACAAATGTGCTAATGAATGAGGTGATGATAAATATATTGGAAAATACAATCTAATATAAGCAGAAGCTTTACTCATACATATATCTTCATTTTTTCTTTTCTTATTTCTATTTTTTTATTAGCATCAGATCATGGGACCAAATGAATTGGACAATCTTCAATTAGACAATCGAATATTGGGATTTCATGGCTTATTTAAATTCATGAGGTATGTACAGAAATAGAGGGAAACTGACTTAAATATATTCACATTGATTTTTTTCACAGTACAAACGACTTTGACTTGGTTTCAAATAATTTGCAACAAAAATACAATATGTACGATTCAGACCTATTTGTCTATGACAATCTTATGCAGTATAACACTAAATTAAGTTCATATGCAGATGTACTGAATATTGTATGGTCAAAGCGTTTGAAAAATGGTTTTTGGCGTAAGTTTATGGACGCTCTGAATATGCAGAGTGAGGACGTAAACTATCAAGTACGTCTAGGTACAGACGGCATAATAGAGCTGGGAGTTACTGGAAATTGTAACATAACTCAGCCACTAATTTACGAACAAAACGATTTATTAGTGAAGGCACCGAAGTATATATGGGCGCATCTGAAGAAGCTGCAATCGTCAATTCCAAAACCAATGGAATTAAAACTTGAATCAGAACCCGAAGAATTTATTGTCGTAGGGTTTAATTCACCGTTTTTAAACCTTTCAGAGCTTACAAATGAAAATAGTTTATGCCCCAGTATTTGTGAGAAAATACCTTGGCTGAGTACTTATACTTTTAATATAATGCGTCAGATGCCTCTTTATGGCGTTATGATCTGCTGTCGAGTGGAAGATGTCATGGATAAATTAGAAAACTTTCCATATACTCGTGGCGAAACATTTAACTTTACACGTAAAATATTGAACACTGAATCCAGTACAATAGCCACTATTATTCCAGAAACAGAACATTGGATGGATGATTCTGAGAACTAGGAATAAGTTTAGTGAAAAAATAACATTTTGAAAAAGTTTGTAATTATTTCAACTCTCACATCTTTCCAACGTTAACTTAATTCCCTGTGATAAGGGAAGTAAAAGTAAAAAGCAAGTAAAAAATTGATAATAAAATGTTTTCTTCCGATACTTGAATTTACATCAATATTCTTTTTCTGCAGTACTGTATCAAATTGATAATAATGCTTTACTTTGCTTTTTTCATAATGGACTTCAAGAGTTGTCAGCCCTTCGTAGCATCTCGTATATTTAGTATTGACAATAACATGCAGCTTCGAAACTATTTTACACTACACATGGCTTAATTTTGGTGATCACAAAACAAACGCTTACTTAAAACACTCTAAAAAAACGATGATGAAAAATGTGTTTCGCTTTTTCGATTCTTCGGTTGTTCCTTTTGGGTTTTTCCGGTCAAGCTATTTCCGAGAATATATTAGATAAATGTTGAAAATTTAGGACCCGTAAGAACCTCGCTTCTGCCCATCACACAATGTTTTTTTCTTCGAGCTCTTCTTCATTATAAGAGATAAAGAAATGGTTAAAGTCTGCTATCTCAACTGCTGGTAACGCCAAAAGTCCAACAGCATCCTGAGGCTCTTTGGATCCTTTTAGAAGGTTTTTTTTACAGCGAATGCTGGAAAGAAGGGGATCTGAAGAGTCCAAAGCCCTGTGGATAACATCTGTCATGTTACTCAACTGGTTGTTTTTCCTGGCTTATGATGTCCCATCACGCTTGTAATCTTTATTACGTACCTAAGATACGTTTTCTCCAAAGCAGCTCACAGGAAGTATAGAAGCTTCAATAATCTGATAACCGTGCACCAAAATCATGTATACCGTTGCTGACATGGGATACCATGAATATTTCGTCGTATTTAAACTTAAAAGAGAAACTCGCAAGAAATAACTATATATTAAATTCATATGAAGATTGTGAAGTCATTCATTAACCGTTTTGGTTCGGCTTATTTACATGTAAGCCTATTTCAGCATATATTTATACCCTTCATGGAATGACTAGTATTATAAGTTTGTCATGAAGTTTGTAACATACGGAAGGAGATATCGGAGACCTCATAAAGTATATTATATATATATAATACGATGAGACGAGTTTATGTAGCCATAAATTTCACTCATGAATCGATTTGACGAAAACAGCATATGAGAATCGATTTCAGTTAATGAAAAGAGCATTGCAAAACTGAGGATAAAATATTGTAGTATTGTAGTAGAAAAATGAAAATGAATTTGAATCTGGGTTTGTATGGGCGGTACCCTTCCTGCAGGACCGAGGGTCTTGAAATTTACATGGTTGGTGAATATTAGTCAGGCACTTATAGTGTCCAAATTTCAGTTTCATAGTATAAAAACCAAAAAAGTTTTTTTAATAAGAACATGAATTTGTAGCTGGGTTGGAGGAAGATTTCAGCTTTTTAGCACAAAAAATGGGCGACTAGTTTAATACAGATGAAAAGACGGGCATATATATGTATTCATGAGGTCTCCGATCTCTCCTTCAGTGTGTTACAAACTTCATAAAAAACTTATAATTCTATTTAC
Organism: Amiota mariae; assembly: GCA_035041805.1. Lineage (NCBI taxonomy): Eukaryota > Metazoa > Arthropoda > Insecta > Diptera > Drosophilidae > Amiota > Amiota mariae. Next base: position 145,505 of record JAWNKV010000718.1, read on the forward strand.
TGCTTGAAGAGTATTAAAATTGGTTTGCGTGGTTCAAATTGTTTCTTATAGAGGGCTGCAAATATATGAAATATTAAAAAAATAAAAACGCTGCTTCTTCAAAATGACTTCTTTATAGAGATGTATTCGATATTGTGAAGTTCGTTATAGAGGAGATTGGCTGTACTTAATTTAAGTAATGCAACAAATGAATTAATTTTTATATGTTGTACAATTTGTTGAAGTTTCTAAAGGTTTTCAAAACCAGGTTTTATGGTAAATGATAATTTTAGAATACAAAAACAATGATTGATTTAGAGTAGATTTCAAAATTTATATAAAACACTACTGCCATATTTCATTAATTATGATATTATGGAAAATTTATTCATTTTGAAGTCATCAAAATTCTACGCAAATTTGCATTTATTCGATTTTATTTATTGATCTATCTTAATACGAAATTTAATGTTTATAAACTCCTCAAAATTTGTTTAGGTTTTTAATGAGACAGACCTTTCTAACTGAAGTGCTAAAATATAGTAAATTTATACATTTGGAATTCTAGGAATTCAAGAGAGTATTATTAAACATGTGAAAATTCAGTAACGATATTCAAGGGATCGAGAAAACTCGGCGTTAAATCCTGATGTCGTTATAAGCTATGTATTCGCTTAAAACTAAATAGTATTAAATCGATCACTTAAGCGAACTATGGTTCCTTATTCTGCAATTGTAAAGCTTTTTCTTTTATTTAATGATTTTTATAGCCTTTCCTCAGTAAGCTGAATACAGATTTCTGAAGAGCTCAAGCAGAACACAGAGTTCTGATGCTAACAACAACAGAGAAATTGAACTAAATTTTTTATTGTTGCAGTAATGTCAACTCTAAAGGTGATAAAACAGCCTAAGCCATTTTAACTAATTTCCAAATTGAAAAATTTATGATAAAATTTTAATAAAATACGTAACAAGAATTAAAAAGGGTGCAGCAAGAACTATTGTATTTGCATATACTGCGTATTGATCTTAATCATTTATTTTTCACAAAATGACCATTTTAATTTCTCACAATTAGCCACATCATTCCTTTTGTATGTACACGTATAACCAAAACAAAAAAACAGTTGTTAAGGATGCCGAAAGGAAATAAAAATATTGCTTCCACAAAATAAATAAATAATAAGTACCCACAAAGTCCTAGAGTGTTATGTCAGCATCAGAATGTTTGTAGTGCGACAACAGGCAGCTACGAAATAAAATCTGAAGTTCCACAAGGAAGCGTTCTAACACCGTTGGACCGTTCCAATATGTGCTATATACATCTGATATACCAACGAACCCTCGACACACTACATACATTTTTAGATGATACTGTAACAATGAGTGGATCTCGTTGTGACGCATCCAACATCAGTCATGGCAGGCTATCTTTTATACGTCGAAGAGTAGTTAGCCAACTATGCATATAACTGAATGTTAATAAAAGCAATTACATCACCTTCAGACTCAACAGAAGCACTTGCCCACCACTAACTCCAAACAATATTGCGATCCCACAAGTAGATACCGTTGTGTCCATATTGACAGATGGATTATTTGGCGTAAACGCATTGAAGCCAATTGAATTCAAGTGAAACTAAAAGCCAACAGCTTTCACTGGCTTATCAATTCACGTTCTTCGCAAAAGAGTGAGTATAAAGTCTCCTATCTATCTATCTATCTATCCTAGCTATCGTGAACTATAAGTGCCTCTAATGTAAATATTACCTCAAAGAGTTCAATGAAAAATATTCAGAATCATTACTGGAGCTCCCTGGTACATTAAAAAGAAGCGGCTATGTACAGAACTTAATATAAAAACAGTAAAAAATCAAATAGCCATATGAAACTCATAGCTATTGAGAAACTCACTTGATTCAATTAGTAAAAGCACTCACTGGACAAAGATCACAGACTCGACTCAGGAGAAATGACCTACTAGTACAGCATCAATTATTCTTAAATACATTCACTCCAACTGGACGCATAGTAAAGTAAATTAGTAAAAATAAGATTAAGATTTTAAAACTTATTGTTAGTCTCCAAGGAAAATAAAAGAAGATTACATAAATAAAGAAAAAAGTTAAAAATAATAACAATTAAGTTATCAGCCAGCCACTCGAAGATTGAATCAGCTGCACCTACTGGATTTCCCGTTCAGAGTTCCTATTTAAATTAATTTAGTACAAAAGTCATAAGGTTGTACACTGAAATTAGCTTATTGTCGTTTACAATAGATCGCAAATAAAACAAATAAATAAAAAAAATGAAGTTATCAGGACAGATATCATTATCAGGTTATAGTATAGGTTAGAATTATTCAATAGAAGAATATATGGACTGTAAACAAAAGGGACGAAGACTGATATAAAAACACTTGGTTGGTTGGTTAGTTACCGTGGCTGACTTGTATAATCCATTAACAAGCCACAATTAGCACCTAAGTGCCGTTTTGGAACCACTTCCTCGCCGAACACAATCAGTATAGCTAAACCCATCCCGTAGAGTTTAGGTATTTGAGAAGGTCACCCGGACATGTGACCGAACAGTCCGAGAGTTTTTCTAAAAAGTCATTGCCCAGGAACTTGTTCCTAGCCCTCGCCAGAGCTGGGCATTTACATAGAAAGTGGGTGAGTGATTCAGCTTCCTCCACGTCACCACAACTCCTACAAAGGCTCCTGTAGGGGATATCTAGTCTCTCCGCGTGTGTTCCAACACACCAGTGACCAGTAAAAACCGCTGTGAACCTTGCGGTGAGCCTTGCGGTATCTTTGCGACTTCTGTTGATTAGTCTAAAAGACCTATTTTCGTTGTACCTAGGCCAGGTAGCACGTGCCACCCTGCAAGATTCGAGATCTTTCCACTTGTTGTTAGCCTGCTGACGGAAAAGCAGGAAGTTGCTCCTCTTGACAACCGCGAGTGGAATCTTAACTTGTTCCGCCAGCGATGAATCAAGAGATGCACCAAAGCGAGCTAGTTCGTCAGCTTTATCATTTCCCTCAATGTTCCTATGGTCGGGAACCCATGAGAGAGTGACACCTGCTTTTTTATCGCCAACCTACATTCCCTTACAAGCTTGGACTTTACAACGGTGGATTGTAGAGCTTTGAGTGCCGGTTGGCTATCAACGAAAATAGCTATCTTACAACCTTCCGGTATGTTATGTTCTGCCAGCCGACATGCCTCTCTGATTGCCAGAACCTTTGCCTGAAATACCGTGGCCTCGTTAGGTAGTCGAAAGGAATGGTCTAAGTTTAATTGCGGTGAGTGTACCCCTGCACCTACACCACATTCCATCTTTGAACCATCCGTGAAGATTGGAAAGTCAAAATCACTCCGAAAACTGTTTTCTTTCCACTCCATCCTGGTAGGAAATTTAACCTTGAAGTTGTTTCAAAGCTATTATATGGCACTAAGTAATCGGTTATTTGCTTGAATATAGTATTTTGAGCCGATCATAATACCATACTATGTCCAAACGGTCGTTCTGATCAGCAACCCGTATCTTTCAGCCTTACCGCGCTGTTGCAGACGATGTTTTTAATGTGGAGGTCAATGGGAAGAAGATATAGCAGTACGTTCAGTGCTGCCGTTAGACATGTGCGCATGGCTCCCGTGATTCCTACACAGGCCGTCCTCTGCACACTACTTAGTTTGTGCAATATATAGCCCTTTCCTAGAGCTAGCAACCAAACAATTGGCCCATAAATTGGTATCGGACGTACAATTGCAGTATACATCCATGCTGTTATGTTAGGACGTAGACCCCATCTCTTGCCAAATAATCTTTTGCAAGAGTAAAAGGCCACACAGGCTTTCTTTGCCCGTAACTCTATATTGGATTTCCAATTTAGTTTTGCGTCCAGCATAACTCCTAAGCATTTGGCCTTATCCGAAAGATGAAGCTGTTGGCCATTCAGAGTGGGAAGGCGGAAAGGCGTTATTTTCGTCTTCGTTGTTAAAAGTATCAGTTCTGTCTTGCTCGTGTTAACGTTTGGTCCAAATCCTGTGGCTCACTTTAACAGTTTCTCCTGCATGATGTTCCTTATCACGTCAGGAAACAGCCCTGATACCATAATCATAACGTCGTCTGCATACGCAACTACCTTTGCCCCTGTCCTCTAAAATACATTTATTATATTATCTTAGCTAAAAGTCACAGCAGAGGAGAGATTACCCCACCCTGTAGAGTCCCTATACTGACTTATCTAGTTAGAGTCGAGTTACCTAGCTCTGACCGTACTATTCTAGATTTCAGCATATTTACTATCCATTCTACAATATCCTCATCTACGCCAATCCTGGCTAGAGATTCCTGCATAGCACTCGTATTTATATTATTGAAAGCGCCCTCTATATCTAAGAAGGCTGCCAGCGAGTATTGTTTGTAATGAATCGCTCTCTCTGCCGTGCGGACTACCTCATGTAGAGCCGTTTCAGTGGATCTACCTTTGAGGTACGCATGTTGGCAGGTCGAGATGGGATATTTATCAATAGCAGATCGAAAATGGAGCTCCACCACTCTTTCCATCGTCTTCAGGAGGAACGATGGAAATCTTTGTCGGATTCATGACCAATCTTCCCTGCTTTTGGTATGAAGACTACCTTGACTCTTCTCCAGCTAAGTGGTATGTGGTTAAAAAGTACACACGCTCTGAAAAACATCCTTACCCAAGGGACAACCCTGTCCTGTAGCATCGGGAGAACCC